>ML811158.1:44104-58679 GCA_009831015.1 Picea engelmannii | reverse complement strand
TTCATCAAATCTCTCATGGTTAGAATCTCTTCTTTGTCAAAGAATTTAGATAATGAAAATGTATGAGAACTATCAATGCTTGAAGCTTCCTCCATCCTTGAAAGATATCCAACTTCAACACAAAACTTGCACAAAAACCAATAACTAATTCTCAAGCTATCAATGGAAAACACATGAGCAAAACAAACTATGCTCTGATACCACCTGATCTGAAAATAGAAGGCTGACTTGTTATGCTATGCAAGCACCCTCTACTTCATTAAAATAAACTTTACAAGACCTTTCTCCATGTGTTAAAATATGCAAGATAAACTTATGTGTTAAGTTCATGTATCTTCTTGTAAATGCTTATGTGTGAGAATATGTTCTTTTAAATGGTTAAATATGTACTTTCAATAAATACACAGCAACACAACTTGTAGCAAATAAACCATCAAACTCAGAACAATCACAACATGATAAAGGAGTTCACCCCCCTCCGGGCTACATCTCCTTGAGCCTCCATCAATGGACTTGGCTCTCTGGGATTAATTTGTCAAAAGTTCTTTTACAAGCTGCTGCTCAACTCCAATGGAAAAAAAAATTGTACCATTGAGATCAGAACACATAAAAACCCAAATGACTAATAGAACTCTGAAAACGGATCATGGCTCATCCGGGTATGACCTCTTCTACATGTGGCCATAAGCTTCCATGAGATTCTCTTTGGCAAAAACACCTGTAAAATTCCTCAACAGCCTCTGAAACCTATCCCAATGTGTTCAGAGCATATCAATTAGCCAAAAATGATTATTCAATCACAGAAAACAAACATAGGCTCACCAAACCATGTCCTCGATCAATGAGGACTTCAAGCTCCCTGTAGCTTGCTGAAACTTAAATGGCTAAAATACTGCAAAATAAGTCTTCAAATGGCTTTGATAACAGTGCCAATGGATTCGGGACGTCCAAAAACCCCTAGCTGGGCTTTTACAGCACCTCAATCGGCCAAAAAATGAGAAAGTTAGGCCTCCTGCCATTCTCTTCCTTCAATCCTTGCTGAAACTGGTTCGCCAAAACGCACCTCTGTGTGCTTGAACCAAGAACATGCTCCAAATCCGTGTTTAAACCCAGTACACGTGCACAACCGAATAACTGTGCAAACTGTAGGATGGTTAGGGCGCCTCCAGCCCCTAACCGCCTAGCACTCGGGCATATGGGTCATAATAGGACCACGCGCATAATAAAAAGGGCTAAACGGTTTTAAAAACTGTTTTAACTCCCGGGCTCCCGTGTGATATGTGGTCACATGTTTGCGGGTCGTGTGACCGGGGGCTAGGGATCCATTCATAATACATAAACTCTCGCGCACATAGAGTATGGTCACATATAACAAACCACACGACCATGGGCCGGGGCTAAGCCTCGGCCCGACCCCCCGCCAAAAGCGACATACACCAAACTTAAATAAATATATATTCATATATATAACAAGTAATAGGTGGCGGTGCAATGGTCGGGTGGAATTTGTAAAGGCACTTGGTCCTTGGAGGAGGTCCGAGGGTTGAACCCCACAGACTCCAAAAATTTTAACAAACAAAACAACCAACCAATACTGGGGTGCCACGTGGCAGCCCATGACTGGGCCACGTTGCACCAAAACATTTGCCCAATAAATGATGCCATGTGACGACATCTGATTTGAAAACTGTCAACCAACCAACATCTTCCATGTCACCACCTTCCATGTCATCGTACGGTCTGTACGGACTGTACAGTCAGCACCAAAATTTTGCCTGTTTGACCTGATGAACAGAACACGATATCTCTCGCTCCCGACGTTTGTTTGAGACGAAACGAATTGCTTTGGGTTTGTGACGATGAGGGCTACAAACCCATTTGTTTTGAGGCAATTCCAAGAACATTGATTTTTGAGCTAAAATTTGACCCCTGGTCCATATTTTGATCACACCTTCCCACTGAAAGGATTTTGGACCCACAAAATCTTATGATCATCTGTCTGCTTTCAAGTTCTATCAACCGATTCTACTTGAAAAATCTTTTCGACAATCACTTGAATACCTTGACATGCCTTGCACTGCAACTGGCTATGTCCTTCAACCACTGTTCTCTGGTTGCTGCTGACCCACTGTTCTCTCTGTGCTTGGAAGACTGCCAACCTTCCCACTGAGAATCAAGTCCCTCTTTCGAACTCTTTGACATCAACATAATTATCTCTCCAATGGCTGCAAAAAAAACTTCCCGCGACATCTTGTCACAAGCCAAGAAAACCATCAATCTTGAAAACAAATTATACAGGACTGAAAAATGATGCCAACAAAATCTTTTGTTCTTCAAACAAACTGTCGCATCTTGTACTTCATCAAAGTACATGGCATTTTCTTGCATCATGGTGTACTCAAAATCAACTTTCAAGTCAATAAACACCATCGACTAAACACAAGTCGAACGACACGATCGACACAACATAGTCGTCAGAAAATCATCAACACCAGTCGAGACTCATTTGATACATATTGACCTTCCCAAACTGAGAAGTCGACAAACATTATACACAATCATGTCACAATCATGAATCACTCATGATGAATCATCACCAGGTTTACTTCTTACACATACATAAAAACAAATGCATGCGCTTGACTCTTCAACTCTCCTTCCAGTACAAACATAAGTACATAACCCCAAAACATGTGGGTACATATGAGCTGAACATGAAAAAGATAAATGGCTGAAACAAGTGAACATCATATCCATCTTTTACATCCTCCTGGCGAATTTATGCAACAACAAAAATGCCTTCAAAATGAATTGCATTCACATGCAACTTGCATCATGCAAGTTGTGATAAACTGCTGCAACTTATCATGCTCTCGACATAAATGCACACATAACGCTGAAAAGTGCATTTACAACAGAAAATATGCAAGCTTTACTTGCTCAAGAAATCCAACCATTTCTTACCAAGCCAACTCAACGGTGACTTTTTCGGCGGAACATCGTCCTCTTGTGAATCATCTTGACTCACATCGATGATGGAATCTCCTCTTCCATTTTCGCCAATCTCTTTATCCAACTGCTTCTTATGCCGTGGATGAGTGGTTGGATGCAATGTCCAACATTGGTCAATGATATGACCCCACTTCTGACAATGAGTGCAAATCTTTTGCATCCTCTTTTCATGTTGTCTTTGCTTATAAAGTTTCCTGAAAGCGGTTAATCTTTTCCAACATTTTGAAACATGATGGTTATATAAACCACAATATGTACATGGATTCTTTCTTCCATATTTACATACAAATTTATCATGCTTAACATAATCAAAAGCAACTGAATGATAAGCAGAATTATACCTTGAACATTCACCTTTATCGCCTCTTTGAGGAGGTGAATCTGAAGAGTTACAAGCTCTCCTTTGAAGACCATCAACATTGTTCTTGTCTTCATCACTGTCACAACTTTCTTGTTTCACACATTTGAATTCATCTTGAACACAAGCCTTGCATGCTGGAAGGATTGAACTTTCAACAAAAGTTCTTGAACTTTCACCTTTAAAGCCTTCTTGAGGAGGTGAACTCAGCGCCAAAATTTTGCCTATTTGACCTGACGAACAAAATGCGATATCTCTCTCTCCCGACGTCCGTTTGAGATGAAACAAATTGATTTGGGTTCATTACGACGAGGGCTACAAACCCATTTGTTTTGAGGCAGTTCTGAGAACATTGATTTTTGAGCTAAAATTTGACCCCTGGTCCATATTTTGATCAATAAAGATGGATCCTTTGCTGTCGAGTGACCTTGATCTGTGTGTCCACAATATGATCATTGGATGCCTATTGTATGAAGTTGGCGTTGAGATCTATTGGTTTCAGTTGTTCTGCTACGTCTGAGGTGTCCAATAATGGTGGGAAATAAGGCCGAAGGAGGTCCCCGTTGAACACTGGGTGCAAACCAAGGAAAGGAGGAATGTTGAGCTCAAAAGGAGGATGTGTTGGATATGCACATTGAAGTGGGTGGATTTTTTAGCTTCAGTTGGAGAAAGAGATAAGTCATCCGTGGTGACCACAAGGGGAAATGCAACATCTATGGGACCCAATGGTTGGAATCCTAACCCCACCTGAAAGGGGTTGTGGCTGGTTGACCTATGCAGGGCTCGGTTGTAGCTATGTTGGACATAGGGAAGACTCTCATCCCATGTGTGAGGGTGCTTGGAATTATACATGCGTAGGATATGCACGATCATTCAATTTACAACCTCAGTTTTCGAGTAGTGACCAGAGGCTCGACCAAAATGTGCTGAGAAATCGACTATCCCGATCCGAGACAATGGTTTGGGGGATTCCAAAATGTACCCAGACTCATTCAAAGAAGATCTTGGTAGTGGCTTTTGCTGTGATGCTCTTCTTGCAAGCACCCAGAATGGCCATCTTAGAAAAGCGATCAACAACCACAAAAACACAGTCATTTCCCCACTTGGTGGATGGGAGGCCCGACATGTAGTCCATTGAGATGGATTCCCATGGCATGTCATGAGTAGGAAGAGGGGTGTACATGCCCTGTTTTTTAGTGGTTAGTTTTGAAATAGTGCAAGAAATGTAGGACCTGATATACTTGTTGACCTCCTATCGAAGTTTCGGCCAGTAGAAATGTTTCTGTAGCATCGCCACTATCTTTTCGATGTCAAAGAGTCCTACCACTCGACTGTAGTGGGATTCCCAGATCAAATTCACTCGCTCTCTTGATGGAACACAGATATGGCCCAGTCGACACAACAACCCATCCTAAAGATGGAAATTATCAACAATTTCATTTACACCCAACATTTGGTAGGTGGTGGCGAAGTCCCGGTCTGTCTCATAGAGTTGGGGACATATAGAGGTCTCATGGTTGCAAGAGTCTAGCATCGTGGTGAGTGTTGCAATTGGCGGTCTACTGAGGAAATCAACTATGCAGTTGGTACTTACTATTTTATACTTGATGTTGAGGTGGAATTGTTGTAAGTATGTGGACCACTTTTGATGGCGGTCATTCGGTAATTTTCCTTGTGTATGCATGAACTACAATGGCTTATGATCAGTGTGGGTGACTGTCTCCTTCCCAAAAATGCACTGTCTCCATTGGAGGTATGCTTTCACAATAGAGTACATTTATTTTTCATAAGTAGGGTAGTTACAGACAACATCTAATAGTGTCTCACCATGATAGGTCATGGGGTGGCTATGTTGAGTGAGTACGGCACCCACAACATAGTCTGAAGCATATGTATCGATCTTGAAGGGCTGTTGCAAGTCTTGTAGTGAAAGTACTGGGGCTGAGCACAAGTGTTGCTTCAAATCATCGAATGCTTATTGTTGGGACCGACCCCACACAAATTTTTCCTTACCACCACCTCTGGTTATTTGGATGAGGGCCCATGCAATATGGGAGAATCCCAACATGAATCTGTAATAGAAATTGGCAAGGCCCAGGAAGTTTCAAAGCTCAATGAGTCTAGTTGGGGCTAGCCAGTCACAGATGACTTGGATCTTGGATGCATCCACATGTACGCCCTGTTAATCAACGATGTAGCCCATGTAATGGACCCTGTCCATGTCGAAGGAGCATTTTCCAAGTTGGTGTATAGCTTGTGTTGTCGCAGGGTGTGTAGAACCTGCTCAATATGCTACAAGTGTTCTGCCCAAGACTTGTTGTAAATGAGAATGTCATACAGATACACCACTACAAAAGTATTGGTAAATGGTCACAGGATATCATCCATCATCCTCATGAAAGTGGTTGGAGCATTTGTTAAACCAAAGGGCATGACCAACCATTCAAAAAATCCTTCCTTTGACTTGAAGGTGGTCTTCCATACATCTGTCTGTTCTATTGGGACCTGGTGGTAGCCAGAATTCAGATCAATCTTACTGAAGTATTTGTCCCCCGTGAGTTGATCAAGGAGGTCGTCGATTCAAAGAATTGGGTACCGGTTTCTGACTGTAATTTTATTCAGGGCTTGGTAATCAATGTAGAGTTGTTAGGTTCCATCTTTCTTCTGTACCATCACGAATGGTCTCCCGCAAGGTGATGAGATGTGACAGATGTTCCCCTTGTGGAGAAGTTCTTGGATTGGTCGCTTGATCTCCTCATTCTCTAACATAGAGCAGCAATAGACTGGCCCATTAGGTAGTGGTGCGTCGGGGGTCAGATCGATTGGGTGCTTGACCTGTCAATGCAGAGGTACCCCAGTAGGTGAGGAGAAGATATCAGATTATTCTTCGACAACCTTATCTACTTCCTTCTGCTGTGTGGAGAGGTCAGCTGGAAAGACCCTGGATGTGGCTGTGATATTTCACTCATTCTGAGAGAGAATCACAAAGAAGAAAAAATTCCCCATCTGAGAGATGACCTTCCTTCATTTCTTGGCAGAGATCAAGGAAATAACACTAGGTGGGACTTCCTCGAGTATCCTGTACAATTTCTTGTTTAAAGTAATAATAAAACTATGAGACCTAGACTCATATACAACATGACGTTTCCATAAATAAGGTTGGCCAAAAAAAAAATTACTAACTTTGAGAGGAGCAACATCACATAATACTTCGTCTTTAAAGGGCTTGATGTCATACGACAGTCGACACTTTTTGTTTACGCAGAGATAGATTCCTTGGCGGAGCCATCCAATGGTGTAGGGTTGTGGGTGCAGCGTTGCTGGAAAGGCTAGTCACTTGAAAACCTCTACTGATATGAGGTTCTTCTGGCTACCGCTATCAATGATGAAGTGCAACGGGGTGCCTTATTCCCACATCTATAAATGGAAGAGGCACTCTCGTTATTCTGGCTTATCTTGTTCGTCAGGCTGGAGCTTGGTGGTAGCAACGGTCACACTAGGTTCCATGTCAATGATCCGTCTTCCCATTTCTGGTTTGGACTCAGAGTCAAAACCCACATTTGATTCAGAGGCTTTCACTTCGGCCACCAACGACTACTTTGAACAACAGTCAACAGTGTTGTGCCAAGGGCTCTTATGGAAGTCGCACCACTTCCCGATATCTTTGTTTTTCTTTCCGGTGTCCTTATTTTCTTGCGGCTTGGAATGGTTGTCCTGATAATTCCCATATTTTCTTTATCCTTTATTCTGTGGGTTGGGGCCACCTTTTCCTGGCTTTTGCTGTGAGGGGTTCCCGGGCCCAAATCGCCGCGTATTTTGTTTGAGCTTCTACTCGATTTTGACAGCATATCGGTAGGCCTTGCCCAAGGATGAGATGTACATAAATTCCATTTCAGTATTGATGTATCTATGCAGAGCACCATGATAGTTGAGAACCATATGTCGCTTTGAATCTTTGATACCCAGCTTGGTGCACAAGGTATGGAAGATATTTGTGAACTCTGGCACTGCTTGGTCTCTTTCTTCCCGCAGTGTGGTCCATTTTGTATAGAAGTCGTCATAACTTCCAACGGGGTAGTATTTTTCCTTAATAACATCCCCGAAGGATTCCCAAGTGGTCGTGACTATAAATAACGAGGGTTCCTCTATTTCCTTTTTCTCACATAAATTTTCCCACCAATATTTGACATGGGGAACGACTTTGAGGAGCGCAAAAGTAATATTTTCTTTATTTGAAAAGTTATTGACAAAAAAATGCGCTTCTAGTAGATTAAACCACTTGTCTACAGCATCTGTGTCTATCTAACCTTCAAATATAGGAATACCAAAGTTTATTTGTACCTTGAAGGGGGTTACACCTCTGCTGAAAGAAGATGCATCGCCTGTTGGTAGTCGTCGAACGATTTGCGCGAAACTATCCATCATCTCGTTTCTATGTTGCGTGAGGGATTCCTCATGAATTTTTTTTTAAAGGATCTCCTATCCTGTTATCTTTCTTTTCTCCTGCCATGAGATGTCGCTTGGGTGTGTGAGAGCTTTGGTCCTCAAGATAAACAAGATCGAGACCCAATTCTTTGTAAACTTACCTCGCTGGGGACATGCATTAAGACGACAAGGAGCAGACCGCTCTGACACAACTAATCCAAATTTTATGAGAAGAACAAAATGTCTATAGATTATTAACATATGCTTAACACATAATAACAATGATACATTAAAACTGTTGCTCTATTCACTAAGGAAATAAGCTGAAACTATAAAATGCAATGGAAAACAAGCTTGCTAGAATGGTGGCGGCTTATCTCTGAGAAGAGATGTAACGAATGCGCTCATTTGCAAGCAGATGATTACAATGAGGCTCTTAAGGCCTTTTTACAATAAACAAGAGTTTCAAAAACCCTAGACGTCCAAAAACCTAACCCTAGGAGATGAAGCGTCAAAATTCATGTGGGCCCCGTTTGGGTAAGTCAGTACATCAACTTCTAGGGGTCGTAACTTTGCATACGGTCTCCGTTTTAGGTATACGATAGCCCATTGGAAATATATATCCAAGGACTACAACTACTGACGAAAATTTCATGAAAATAAATTCCAATCGGAATATACCCAAAAAACCGTCGTTTAGGTCCTGAAAACGAATCTGAAAGTTTAGGACTGGAAAAACTGCTAAAAATAGTAAATTACCAAAATTTCCTGAAAGTTGTTTTGAGCCAGAAAGGTGGGTGGACACCGATATCCACCTGGATCAATCCTCCCTCCTTAGGAGGCAATGGTCTCCATTGCGTCGAGTTCCCCCATTAGATGAGGAAATTTCTGCTGAATTTGGCCTCGGGCGAACCACTTGCCTTGGTGCAAGAGTTTCCCTTCTTTCACAACTCGGTAAAGCTGGATGCTTTGCTATCGAGTGACCTTGATCTATGTGTCCAAAATATGCTCACTAGATTCCTATTGTATGCAGTCAGGGTTGAGCTCTGTTGGTGTCAGTTTTTGTGCTACGTCTGAGGTGTCCAATAATGGTGGGAAATAAGACCGAAGGAGGTCCACGTTGAACACTGGGTGTAGGCCAAGGAAATGAGGAATGTTGAGCTCAAAATTATTATCTCCACAACTTTGGTGATGGTGTATGACCCATAACGGAGTGGGAGAAGCCTCCTATGGGGTCTTGTAAGGCATTATTTTTGTAAGTGCAACCAAACTTTGTTGCCCACCTAAAAATAATGTGGAACCCGATGTTGATCATGGCACTGCTTTTACTTGTCATTGGACTTATGCAGGATATCCTAAACCTATTGGCGGATGTGTTGGATCCGCTCAATGAATCGGGTGGCTATGTCAGCTTCAGTTGGAGCAATAGATGAGTCGGTCGCAGTGAGCGCAAAGGGAAGTGCAACATCTATGGGACCCAATGGTTGGAATCTCAACCCCACCTGAAAGGGGTTGTGGTCAGTTGAGCTATGAAGGGCTTGGTTGTAGCTATGCTAGACATAGGGAAGAATCTCATCCCATGTTCGAGGGTTCTTGGAATTATACATGCGTAGGATATGCATGATCATTCGATTTACGACCTCCGTTTGGCCATCTGTCTAGGGGTGGAAGGTCGTGGATTTGGTGAACTTGGTGTCCAACAGTGACCATAGGCTCCACCAGAATGTGTTGAGAAATCGACTATCCCGATCTGAGACAATGGTTTGGGGGATTCCAAAATGTACCCAGACTCGTTCAAAGAATCTTGGTAGTGGATTTTGTTGTGATGCTCTTCTTGCAGGCAACCATAATTGCCATCTTAGAAAAGAGATCAACAACCACAAAAACAAAGTCATTTCCCCAAGTGGTGGACGAGAGGCCCGACATGTAGTACATCGAGATGGATTCCAATGGCCTGTCAGGAGTAGGAAGAGGGGTGTATAGTCTCTATTTCTTAGTGGTTGATTTGGCAATAGCGCAGACAGTGCATGACCTGATATACTTGCTGACCTCCTGTTAAAGTTTCGACCAATAGAAATTTTTATGTAGCATCACCACTATATTTTTGACGCTGAAGTATCCTACCACTTGACTGTAGTGGGCTTCCCAGATCAGCTTCACTCACTCACTTGATGGAATGCATATATGGCCCAGTCGACACTATAACCCATCATGAAGATGGAAATTATCGACAACTGTGTTTGCACCCAACATTTGGTAGGTGGTGGAAAAGTGCAGAAATTTCTCATAAAGTTGGGTCCATCCAGAGGTCTCATTGCCGCAAGAGTCTAGCACCCTGATGAGTGCCATGATTGGCAGTCTACTGAGGCAATCAATGACGCGGTTGGCTCTTCCTGTTTTATACTTGATGTTGAGGTGGAATTATTGTAAGTATGTGGACCACTTTTGATGGTCGTCATTTTGTATCTTGGCTGGATCACGGATGACTTGGATCTTGGTTGGATTCACATATACTCCATGCTTATAAATGATGTAGCCCAAGTAATAGACCTTGTCCATGTTGAAGAATCATTTTTCCAATTTGGCGTATAGCTTGTGCTGCCACAAGGTGTGCAGAACTTGCTTAATATGTTGCAAGTGTTCTGCCCAAGACTTGTTGTAAATGAGAATTTCATCCATATACACCACTACAAAATTATTGGTCAATGGTCGTAGGATATCATCCATCATCCTCATGAAAGTGGATAGAGAATTTTTCAAACCAAATTTCATGACCAACCATTCAAAAAGGCCTTCCCTTGACTTAAAGGTGGTCTTCCATACATCTGTCTGCTCTATCGGGACCTGGTGGTAGCCAGACCGCATATCAATCTTACTCAAGTATTTGGCCCCCATGAGTTGATCAAGGAGGTCGTCGATTTGGGGAATTGGGTACTGGTTTCTGACTGTGATTTTATTCAGGGCCCAGTAATCAATGCAGAGTTGCCAGGTTCCATATTTATTCTGTACCATCAGGATTGGGCTCCTGCATGGTGATGAACTGGGAAGGATGTGCCCCTTGTGGAGAATTTCTTAGATCTGTTTCTTGATCACCTCATTCTCTAACATAGAGCGATGATACACTGGACCATTGGGCAGCGGTGTGTTGGGGGTCAGATCGATGGGGTGGTTGACCTGTTAGTGCAGAGGTACCCCGGTAGGTGAGGAGAAGATACCCAAGTATTCTTCGATGAGCTTATCTACTTGCTTATGCTGTGTGGAGAAGTCAGTCGTAGAGACCCTGGATGTGGCTGTGATATTTCACTCATTATGAAAGTGAATCATGAAGAAGAAAAACTTCCCCGTCTAAGAGATGACCTTCCTGCATTGCTTGGTAGAGATCAAGGAAATAACACTAAGTGGGACTGCCTCGAGTATCCTGTACAATTTCCTATTCAAAGTAATAATAACACTATGAGGCCTAGACTCATATACAACATGAAGTTTCCATAAATAAGGTTGTCCCAAAAGAACATCACAAACTTTGAGAGGAGAAATATCACACAATACTTCATCTTTGAAGGGATTGAATTCGTACGACAGTCAACACTATTGGCTAACGTGGAGATCGCTTCCCTGGCAGAACCATCCAATGGTGTAGGGTTGTGGGTGTGACATTGTTGGTAGGGCCAACTACTTGACAACCTCTTCTGATGTGAGTTTCTTCTGGCTACCGATATCAACAATGAAGTGAAGCGTGGTGCCTTTTACCCACATCTGTGAATGGAAGAGGCACTCTCTATCCTCTGTCTCGTCTGGTTCATCAGGTAGCAATGGTGGCACTGGGTTCTGCGTCAATGATCAGTCTTCCCATTTCTAGTTCTGACTCAGAGTCAGAACCCACATATGATTTAGAGGGTTTCACTTTGGCCACCAGTGACTACTTTGAGCCGCAGTCAACAGTGTTATGCCAAAATCTCTTATGGAAGTCGCACCACTTCCTGATATATTTCTTTGTCTTTTTGATGACCTTCTTTGCTTGAGGCTTGGGATGGTTGTCCTGATACTGTCCATATTTTCTCTGTCCTTTGTTCTATGGGTTGGGGCAGCCCTTTCCTATCTTTTGCTGTGAGGCGTTCCTGGGCCCAAATTGCCGCGTCTTTTGCTGTGAGGGGTTCCTGGGCGCAAATTGTTGCGTCTTTTGTTTGAGCTTCTGCTCGATTTTGAGGGCATATCAGTAGACCACACCCAATGACGAGATGTCCATAAATTCCATTTCGGTCTGGATGTATCTATTTAGAGCACCACGATACTTAAGCACCAAATGTCGCTCTGAATCTTTGATACCCAACTTTGTGCACAAGGTATGGAATATATTTGTGAACTCTGGCACTGCTTGGTCTCTTTCTTGCCGCAGTGTGGTCCATTTGGTATACAAGTCGTCATAACTTCCAACATGATAGTATTGTTCCTTAATAGTATCCCTTAAGTATTCCCAGGTGGTCATGACTGTAAATAACGAGGGTTCCTCTGTTTCCTTTTGCTCACATAAAGTTTCCCACTAATATTTGAAATGGGAAATGGCTTTGAGGAGCGCAAAAGTAATCTTTTCTTTATTCGAAAAGTTATGGACAGAAAAAATACCCTTCTATTAGATTCAACCACTTTTTTACACCATATGAATCTATCTGACCTTCGAATAAAAGAATATCAAAGTTTATTTGTACCTTGAAGTGGGCGGCGCCTCCGCTCAAAGAAGATGCGTCACCTGTTGGTAGTCGCCAAAGGATTTGCGCAAAACTATCCATCATCTTGTTCCTCTGTTGCATGAGGGATTCCTCAAGCAACATTTTGAAAGGATCTCCTGTCTCTTCATATTTATTTTCTCCTGCCATGAGAGTTCACTTGGGCGTGCGAGAGATTTGGTCCTCAAGATAAACAAGCTCGAGACCCAATTCTTTGTACTCTGACCTCATTGGGGACATGCATTAAGACGACAAGGAGCAGACCGTCTGATACCACTGATCCATATTTTTTGAGAAGAACGAAATGGCTACAGATTATTAACATATTCTTAACATAGAATAATAGAGATACAGTAAAATTGGTTTTCTATTCAATAAGGAAATAAGCTGAAAATGTAAAATGCAACGGAAAACAAGCTTGTTGGAATGGAAATGACTTATCTCTGAGAAGAGATGTGACGGTTGCGCTCATTCACAAGAAGATAATTAGAATGGCGCTCTGAAGGAATTTTTACAATAAATAGGAGTGTCAAAAACCCTAGACATCCAAAAACCTAATCCTAGGAGTTGAAGTGATAAAATTCATGTGGGCCCCTTTTGGGTAAGTCAGTACATCAAATTCTCGAGGTCGTAACTTTTGCATACGATCTTCGTTTTAGGCGTACGATAGCCAGTTGGAAATATCTATCCGAGGAATACATCTGTTGACAAAAATTTCATAATGGAATTTTAATGATGAAATTTTCCAATCGGAAGATACCCAAAAAAACGTCGTTTAGGGCCTCAAAACAGCTCCGACATTTCAAGACTCGAAAAACTGCTAAAAATAGTAAATTACTTAAATTGCCAGAAAGTTGTTTTGAGCCATCTGGAAAAGGTGGGTGGCCACCGATATCCACCTAGATCAATCCTCCCTCCTTAGGAAACAATGTTCTCCATTGCGTTGAGTTCCCCCATCAGATGAGGAAATGTTTGTTGAATTTGGCCCCGGGTAAGCCACTTGCCTTGGTGCAGGAGTTGTCCTACTTTGACGACTCGATAAAGCTGGATCCTTTGTTTTTGAGTGCCCTTGATCTGTGTATCCACAATCTGATCAACCACAACAAAAAAGCATTCAAGAATTTCTTCATTGTAGTATCAAAGGAAAACATTAAGATTCTCAAAAGCACTGCACAGAGTATCAGGGATAAATTCTTCGTTAAATCTCCTTTTGAAAATCAGAAAGAGAGAAACATAATGAAGACTGATTAGGATCACATTCGATGAAGCAAGAAAAAATTCGTGAATCGTCGACATACATGAATCCTGTGAAAAAGTCCCTTTGTATTCCGGGTGAATCAGAAAAATGTTACAGAGAATAGCCTTCCTGGGCGTGAGATTAACAACATTTATATAAAAAATAATCTCTGAATAAATAGGCGAGATCCCCCAACAAGTAGTGTGATTCCTATTTAACCGCCTCAGCCAAAAATAACCACAAATCCCCTAAAATATGGAACTGTCCGCCATGAAAGACGAGCCTAATTTCTGCAAAAAAGGGGTCTAAACAGACATTTTTTTCTCTTCAACGCTGGCATGTGGGAAAAACATGAAGGACGTTATTGTATATGGGCATGTTCTGGACAAAAAACTCTTTCGGTTTCGCCAAATTCGCCTCCATATGGCCGTAACAGCTCTCGCAAAATCAGGACTGTAACGGAAAAATGAAAATCTGGAAAAAAGGGCCTCGAAGATGGCTTCTATTCTCCATGATCATGGAACCTGTGAAAACAATGAGAGAGGTTTTTGTTTTTCATCATGTTACAGAGAAAAACCTCTCTCTGTTTCTTAAAATTCACTTTCGTTTTTCCGGAATCGGCTTCGGAAGATGACATGATGAACAGGCAAAAATGGGTGAAAAATGAGAAAAGTGTTTTTTTTGGGATGGGTGGTATTCGAGACCCCCCAAGGCGGTAAGAGGTTTTTTTGGGGGGGGCTCCGCTAGCATGTGAAGGTGAAACCTGTCCAAGGGGTGGTAATGGAAAACATCCATTCCGGACCACCCCCCCCCCCCCCC
>ML811157.1:118398-136271 GCA_009831015.1 Picea engelmannii | reverse complement strand
TGTATCATAGTTTACTATAGAAATAAAAGTAAAGAGAAGAAAGAAAAAGAAAGAAACAGGAAAAAGAAAGAAAATGGTTCACGGAAGAATTCAAAAGTTGTAGAGTCCAAGAATTTAAGATTAGCAGGTAAAAGGGAAAAACAAGAAAATGACATAGAAGAGAAAGAAGTAAGCAAAAGAGTGCCCATAAGAAGGAATAAAGATCGTGCAGAAAGACAAGATCACATGGAGAGAAGAGATCACACAACAAAAAGAGATTGCATAGAGGATATTTAAGATCATTCAATACAATCCATGATTTGACATGAAATAAATAGCTACCATAACAATGAAGTACGGTGCCAAGTAAAACTAAATGAATATTGGCATGAATATTTTGACAAGTTGGAGAATCTACCAGAGAATTTTTCAAATATACAGAGTTAATGGAGAATTAAGGAAAGTAATGGATGCAAAGCACTAGTGTATTAGACGAAATGTTTAGGCATGAAGGAACACTACGAGCCGGTGATGAAGTATAAAATAAAGAAAAGGGTCGATGGGGGAAGGTTATTGTCACTTAGAATTCACATAGAGAGTCGATTTATCAAGCCAAAGTTTCATATTTGAGTTAGAGAACTCAGTTGGACATAGATAACATTCTTAGAGGAATATGAAACCACCTAAGGCACTAGTGGCTTTAGCGTTAGTACCGAAGAAACAACACAGTACAAAAAAAAATGATGTCTGTAATGGAAGAGACATAGGAGGAATCCTCCTCAACGTTAGGATTTCCCAGGGACTACATACCACCAAGAAATCCATCTACAAAACAAGTCAAATTTTAAAAAGATGTCAAGTACCCACTCATGGAGCCACTGATTCTAAAAGGAGTGATTGTGGAAGGGGAGATTTTAGAACTGATACCCACTTTAAATTATGTCGGCCACAACATTATTGATCAGAATAAATTTCCATAGTTAGTGCCCAACAAGTTTTTGAAGAAGCACATCAGTTCAAAAAAAAATATGATATTCATAGAGCCACAAATTTGGGCTACATGATTGCAGAAGGAAGGAATTTTGAACCTATTCGATATACCACACTTTGGAAGTAGCTAAGAGATTAATGCCTATGTGAAAATATTGTTGAGTTGCATGCATGGGGGTTAGTTTTGGCTCGACATGCTAGTGTGCATTGATATAGACCTGATCATATGTATTACCAGACTTCCTTCATAGGGGGATGACCCCTCTTTGCTTTTTTTTTAAAGAATAATGAAACATATCTAGCCAAGAAGTTCCATGCATTTCATGGACGCCACAGTTTAGATGTCACAAGCATAAGCAACTAGAAAAAAATGCTTGCGATATAAGCATTAGCTTGCAAGCTTTTAAGAAAGTGCAGAAAATACCAAGCCTCGGAAGCAGTCAAAGAGGCAATGGAAAGGTGCGTCGATGGAATCCATAAGAACTAGGAGACGTTCTTATTAAAACCACTTTTAATTAATTGTGATGAAGAAAAAGATAAGGGGACCGAGTTCCATTATTCTTGGTTACTAATTCTCATAGCGCTATCATCCTAGAGGGAGAAAAATGACACACATTTTTTGGGAGTAAGGGAGAAGATATGCCTAGTTGCATGATACCATAACCTATGGTATACTACACACAAGGCGAAACAAATTGAAAACAATATTGTATTTTACATTTACAAGGAAACTTTTAGGGAAATCATCGAGAGGACGTTGCATACCACCATAGGTGGTCTAGGCGTATAAGGAAGTGGCATGCTTTAAGGAAGGGTGCCACCACATCTATTTACAAGAAAATAAGGAACCAGATCAGTAATGTCTACCCAAAAAATAAATATTAATGGAGGACGAGATGGGCCATATTATGGTCGATTGGGACGACAACTAGAAGATTCCACCAACAAAAGCAGCTCCATCAGAGAAAAAAAACCCAAAAGTACAAGATGTCGATGATGATGAAGAAGAAGGAGAAAAACAAGACAGAGGAAATGGTACCATAGAAACAATCCAGTAGACAACATTGCACACATGGAGTAATCAGAAAGAACCGAAGATAGGGAGATTTGTACCACAGTGAAAAAATCACAAATCCATCAAGGAAGTGGCTATCCAAAATTTGGATGAGGAATATTTGGCGAATATAGGGGATCAAGTGAAATAAGTCACATATGATGTGTTTCAGTGCACGACACAACAACATTAAGAGATGGAAAGATGGATGTAGGAGCATATGGATGAGTTGCGCCAACTACTACAAGTATCAAACATCGTGTCAAGGAAATCAATAGAGGATGAATTGATAACAAGTACTACAAATACTAAGGAGACATGGACAACCATCTCTCAGTCATTAGTAGTAGTAGGTGAACGTCGATTGATCAAGCTAGCGATAGAGGGAGTACAATTCCCCACAACAAATATGCAGGCACAGGCAAGGGTACTAGGTGACATTGACTTAGTTTTATATTAACTACCAATATTTTTATTACAAGAATTGCATTTGAGTGTGATGCAAGAGATGAAATTATGAACAGAAAAGGAATCAAGCAAGTTGGTTAAGGCTATAACCGAGAATGTATCCTTAGAAATGGAATTCAACAAGGTGAAGCCGAACTGTGATGAGGCCATGTAGAAGGTTGAAAGGATGTAGCAGGCCTTCGAGAAGATATGCAAGGAGATTCTAAAGGCTCAGACAAAGATGGAGGCCTTGGTTGAAGAACAAGTAACAAAGATAAGTGGAGATATTCAAGGCTTCCGCGCACAAATAGTATACCTAGAATAATGCATGACACTGATCACTTCACCTGAAGAAGGGAGAAAAGGGAAAAAAATGTGACTATAATGGTGGAGAAAATAAAGAATCTAGAAGTAGAATGTGCTCATATTTATATGGAAACCATGGGTGTATGGAAACAACTAAGTGAATATAGGGATAAAAAAGAGATCATCCAGAGGATCCAGGCTACACAGGAAAATGAATCAGCTAAAGGTGGAGTATAAGGATCATGAAAAATGGATATAAGTACTACAAGATGAATCATAAAGAGTGACAACATCCTTGGAAGCAACTCGAGGTATAATGAAGCACACAGTTGAAGAAAGTGTTGAGAAGATGCAAGCTCAAGTTACTGCCGAAACAGTCGAAATTTTTTTGTAGAAGGAAACAAAGGTGAAGGTGCAGGCCATGAAAACAAAAGAGACATTCCTGAAGTTCATGGAGAAATGGAAGAAGGCTTGAGTGGCTTGGGACAAGCCAGAGGTGAGTGTTGGGGGCTCGTTGGATAGGCATTTTAGTTAAGTTTTTGGATCTGCGCCAGAATAATTCAAAGAATAAGATACCGTTAGAAGAGGATCAATTAACATGATGGGATCATACTTTAAGGAGTCAAAGTGTGCAATAGGAGGATACACAATAGATTCAACGTGGAAAAGGACAAAAGTAGTTAGGATTTTGGGGATATTTTGTCCACATTGTAACATGATTAACCCTATTTTGATGTATAAATGTTTAAAGGGTTGGGTAAGATAGAGGTAAGAGGAGGAATGAGATTTTATGGTCCATTATGTATGAGTTGAGTTTTTTTATTATGTGTTCGATGCTATGACTAAGTTTTTGGGGAGTGAGCTCGCACTGAAACATAATGACTGGGAATTTTTGGTTAATGTTATTGTTGCATATTTTGTAGCACAGTGCATACCTGTAAGAAGATTATCAATTACTAATATAATAATCCAATGAATGTGGACATAGCCCAAGTTGGCTGAACCGCGTTAAACCCTTGTGTCATGATCTATTGTGTTTTCATGTTTTAATATTTATTTTTACTGTGTAATGATGATAATTGCTTAAGTATGTTGAATACATTATTCATATATGATGATATAATGTCATGCACTAAATTAAATGGTAAATGAATGGATATGAAGTGAATTAATGTCACGCACATAGTATGTCACATGATAAGTAATTGTTAACTAATGGAAACCACACACATGAGTAGATGGTTAGTAAAGACATGTTGAACACTTTACTTCCCCTCACCACTGCAGAAAATCAGTTCCTAGAACCCACCTATATGCCTCGGGTGAGACTTCACTTATATATGATGACAAAAGTGTCAGTGTCTAAGGGTTTTTTTGGTATTTTGATTATTAACATCGGGTCTTCCCACTGTGTGCCAACAATGCTCCTTTTCATGTTGATTTGGATTCACATGCACATTCTGAAAATACTAATGACTTGGTTGAACATCATATGGTTAGATATTTCTTTAATTTGGGGGATATATATCAGCGTGAAAGTGATTTTTCACAAGAAGCATATTTATCATCCCACCATTCCATTCCCCCGTTATTTCCTTGTTAAGAAAAAGAAACCTCTTGTGTAGTAAATTTGATTTCCTATTTTTCTATCACAGGAAATGAAGGAGGAATCTATAGAGAAAGACATGAATGATGAAAATTCTATTAATGAATCAAATATGGACACACATGACATGGAACCTTCCTCAGAAATGGATGAAGTGGAATTAAGTTTTGTTGATCTGATTTGTTCTATTGTTATAATCTCTCCTAGTTTAGCCAAGATAGATCAATATTGTTTTCACATTATTGTTGGATTATTTACTGAAACTTATTGTTCTAAAAATTCTTGTGATTTTCTCCTCTCTTCTGACCATGAGTATGTTTTTAAATAGATTTCAAAATCTCATATTTTGTAGGATAAAAACAAAAAAGTTAACCATTTTACTTTCGGAGAAGAAATAAACATACAAAAATAATGTTTTTAGAACAACAATCTACTTTTTGTTTGGAAGAGGAAAACATTGTTGAGAACATGGGGTGCATCCTACCAATTCACAATCAATCACCAATATGCTTAAGGAAAAGAAAACACCATTCAAAGAAGCCCCTTTTGAAAATGTTTATTTTTCAAGAGAGGCTTTTCATTCTCTTAATTCTTCTACTTATTATTTTTTGTATCCTGATCTATTTAATGTTTTGATCTTGTAGGGAGACACCCATTGTCCTATTCAAATAAATTGTATAGGGTTGATCCCTTTTGAAGTACTTGATGGTGGTAATATGCACATGGAATATAGAGAAGATAAGGCCCCTTCCTATGAACTTAGTAATTTTCATTAACTTGTTTCATGCGATGTAGGAAATGATTTAGAAGATGTATATCATACCACGTCTCATTCCATTTCATCTTCATTTTTTATTAATAGAGAGTCTTGTTGTTCAAGTAATTGTTTAGTTGAGATTGTTGATGTTAGTGTCTTCCACCATTGTCTTAAATATATGCCTTATACCATGGTGAGTGTTAGTCCATGTATTTCATTTGATCCCACTAACTTATCTCAAGGTGATGGTTTCTTGAAGTATGAGCTCAGGGAGGCTTTCCAAGACAATGAGACACTTCAATATAGACCAATGGTTATGTCAAGCCCTCATTTTTATAGATTTTTTTTTTCTGTAATTAACAAGTATATCAACACAGATTCTCTCACCGAGTATACTTCATGTATATTTCATTTGGTATTCTTCTTTCCCATAAACTCCCTCCATAAATTATATGATAGTCATGCCAGATTTTATGATGGAATTGAGGCATGTTTTGAGGGATCTTACTAAACTAAATTTCCCAATAATTATCACCATGAAATATTTTATATGGTGGATGAAGGTTTTCATGTTTTAATTTTTCCTACTTTTAGTCTATTTTTACTCCAAGTTCTATTACTATTTTTTTTTTATGTGCATGTGTTTGCAAGATTGGAATTACACGGATGGTTACATTGGAATTATGAATTTACATATAGTTCACTTTTCATCCTGTATAATGTAGGATAGGAGTAGGATAGAATAGGATAGGGTCTTTTCTTTGCATAGTTTAGTGTTGGTTTCTAGTTTTTAATTAGTTTTTTTTGCCTTCTTTTTTATTACTATTGGTTGAACAGTAAATGGAGTTTTCAGCAAAGATGGAAATAAATAGAAGTATTTCATGCTAATTTTGTCCCTTGAATGGATTTTTGAGCCAAAATGTATTTTTGATATCGAAAAATGTTATTGTCTCATTCTCAAAAATTTCTATGTATTGGAGTCATTTTCAAATCCTTGATTCTATTCATGTTCGCCATGTCAATTTTTTTACAAGACTTGTGTCATATTACAAGCAAAATATTTTAAAGAATACTATTCTTCCCTTTTTATGGTGAAAATGAGCACTTAAAGTTGTTCAATTTTCATATTAACTTGATTCTAATTGCAATATTTTGCTTGGTTAAGTTTCTTTTTAGTTTTGATCTTGTTGTCCTATACATAGTAAATTGAAGTTTGAGTGTTCAATTTCTATCCATTTGAAATTTAACCCACAACAATTTCATTTAATTCATTTGGATGATTATTTTTGGAGTGATGCAAGTGGATTCTTACCCAATGAGTATTTTCTTTGATTACTACATGATTTTCATTATAGACTTAGCATATTGAGTTGAATTGATTTTTCTTTTTGAGTTGTTTCCTTTCAGCACCCTTAGTCTATTTGTTTTTTGGTTTTTGGCTATGCATATATTATGCTCTATTAAGTGAGTCTTTTAAGGTTGAGTTTTCATTTAGTCTTGCAGATTTCTTAATTTAAGTTTCTTCTTATATGCAGTAGAGAGATATATTTTTCAAACTATCTAGAAACATGTTTTGGCATTATGGACAACACTATTCTATAAATATATCTATACATATATCTTTTATAAATTTCTTGGGAACCATTAATTCCATTCCATTCCCCAATTTAGTGGTTGACTAAATACTCACTCCTAGTCCTACTAATCAATGAGGATTTCAGACCCGATTGTTTCTTGAAAATAATCTTTCCATCCTTCTGGATTGATGATATTGAGTCACTCATTCTAGTTACATTATTGATTAATATGATTTTTATCATGGATTAGTATTTTCCTCTTATCTTGCATACATGAATGTTAAAATAGTTTGAATGATAAGAGGTTGATAATACATTGGTGGAAAATATGAATGTAGTTTATAAGATTGTATATTTTGAGTTCTCAACATATATGTTGACTTTATCCGTAGTATTTTGAATTATTGTGGGTTGTAAGTCATCAATCTATTGGGAATTACACTCTTCATCATTACCTGAATCTGAACTAATAATACCATAATGAGCTCAGGTTTATTCATAACTGATGCAGGAGCATCTACATCAACAATAAAAGGAGGACAAGTTGGAGTAAATCACATCATCCAACGCATGCATGAAGTTGATTTAGACTATACAAACGAGAGATCACCTTTTTGAACTTGAAATTTATGAAAAGAAATGTAATTAATGAATTGGAGGCTAAGGCCACCCCTAAAGATCCTCTTAGATCAATATCACTTTAATGTAAAGGTTTTATTGTACAGAGGTTGTACATCAACCCTTATATTTTTTTGTAAATACTATTAACTTCTTAGTCCTTAGTATATGGATGCATTAAATCCCGATAGGATAGAATTGGGTTGTTGGGAGGAGATGCTCAAAGAATCACCCCTTGTATATATATTTTTATCTTAAGCCAAGAGAAGGATGTTGTTTCTCATTGTGAAAATGCTTCTACTTATTTGTGATAGTTATCATTTCTGAGAGAGAGAGAGAGAGAGAGAGAGAGAGAGAGAGAGATGTTGTTTTTAGAGCCATAGAGCATTATATAGGTTGTTGGAGGAGCAGTGGAGGACTGCCTGTATCTATGTATATTATAACTTAAATGTATAGAAAAAAGAATCTTTAACCCAAATGTTTGTTGTTGTTGTTGTTGTGTTTATCTAAATGAATGGTATGCTTTTTGTTCATTTAAATTCTCTATTTTATACTGTTTCTTATGCATATGAATGTATTTTTTGATTAAATACATGAACCTGTGGAGTTAGAATAAGTTTCAATTGTTTCTCTTCTGATATTTCATGCAAGGAGTGCATATTGTTCACAAGGAGTGCATTGAAAGAGTTAAGTTTAATACAGAGAAACTCATGAGAGGTAACGTTGAATCTTTAATAGAAGTAGTGTAGAGAAATTATAGATCCACACAAGGAGTGCGTAGTTCGATTCATTCCTAGACTCTTGGTTAAGGGGAGAACAATCAAGTGATGTAGAGTTCCAAGATCACAAGGTGTGCACTAAGATCAGGAGAGATAGAGATCTGAGCCTTTGAGGAGAAAAGAATTAAATAATTTTCTAAGTTCGAACATCTAAAAATTTGAAGGGAGTGCACAAACGGGAGGTGGAGGTCTCATATACCTATAGAACCTAAGATCGAGAGAGATATAAACTACCAGTAATGAAGAAGGAAAATTAGAAAGTTTCTAAGTTCCAACATTTTACAGTCCAGGAGGAGCGCACCAAAAGGGAAAATCAAGGTCCCATATACTTCAGGAAGTTAAGCTTAGGAGAGCCAATGATGGTAATACCATAAGGGGAAGAGTTTGAAGAACCTATGGTGGATATCTAGCAGGAGATCGCCAGAGTGATGAAAACCTTTAGATCTGGGATAGCAGCAAGAAGGATAGACTTAAGGACCCTTCGACACTTAGTGCATTCATAGGTTAGAAGAGTGTAAAGGAGTCGGGATAGCCGAAGTCCCGAAGAGGAGGGAAGATCATGACTGTTCGTTCCACAGTGGACAAGTTTCAATAGATTTGAAAGTCCGAGAGACTAGAGCTCAGTGAGAATTGCAAGGAGAAAAGGGCATTCTGTCGAAGTCCCAAAGGAACGAAGTAATCGTGAGCATCGATCTTGGAGAAAATATGCGTCAAAGATCCGTGCATTTGGAGGAAGGGTACTTCAGAGAAAATCTTGTGAAAATGTGTAAGAATTTCCAAGCCCGAAGGCTAGAGTTCACCACATTCATTGATCGTGGAAGAGACACGCGTCAACAGACCGCGTATTTGGAGGAAGAGGACTCTGGGACAAAGAGAAAGGGGGGAGAGTTGAATAGAGATCGCTCGAAGCCCTGAGACAAAGATGCATCCTGACCATTGGTTAAGAGGGAGATACATGGCACTTGATCCGTAGCTTCGGCTACAGAGTAGTTTGGGAGATTGGAGCAGTATTTGGTGCCAAAAGATATGAATGCCTAAGGCTTAGAGCCTTTTTAGTTAATCCCTAGGTCATATCTCGTGGTCATATGAAGAAATGGGGGTCTTAGCAAAAGGAGCTAGCACCTGTATTTATGTTCTTAAAAAAGGAATAGGGTCTTAGAAGGAGCCCATGGGTTTCATAGAACCTATGCCTTAGGAAGAAAGGGGCCTGTGTAACTTGTTTGGGGGTCCAGTCGGGGCCCTAAGAGTAAATCTGACTCTAGTCCTTGAACAATCCCAGAATGGGAGGTCATGGAGACCCTGGGAGAGGCAGACAGTTTGGGTCAAGTGGTATCAAAGCCATAATTTAAGATCTGTGTGAAGAAATATTAGCACCATGCTTCCAGGAAGACATAGGGATAGACTTGTAGTGAATCTAGCAATGGAGGAGGAAATGAGGAGACTTCATGCAAGGATATATGTCATGGAAGCTGCACAAATAAGATCACTATATGCAGGTGACATTTGTATGAAGTAAATTTGGATGTTGAAGAGTTTCTGGACTGGATAAGAGCAATGGAAAAATACTTCAAATATGTAGAGGTTGATGATGAGAAGAAGGCAACATCAGTAGCATGGCATATGAGCATATGGATAGCTCCAAATTCATGTGTGGTACCCTCGAGGATATCAACCTCAACAACACGGGATCTCATGAGAAACAGATCATGATTTTCCTATCAGTGGAGTATGATGCAGGAGAATCACTCCATTTCTTCAAGCGTCAGGAAAGATAGTGCATCTGTGCACTAGGTGGGAGAAGATCCCAAAGAAGGACACGCCAGTCCTTTCGAATTTTGAGCTGAATTTAAAATTTCAAATGAAAAATTAAATGTAATTAAAGGTTTTATGGCTCAAGGAAATCCAAGCGACTATATTTCTATAGGCCGAGTTATTGTAAATATGAGAATGAATGTAAGTCACCTTTGAATCCTGACAGATGGGAGGATCTATATCTTATTCAGACTAGATGTTTGTTAAATGTAATTAAATGTAAATTTAATGCGAGTAGGTACTTCGAGGGAAGGCTCAATGATCCCCTCTTTTGTAAAAAGTATTTGTATCGACTTCATAATTCAAATAGGAGTTTTTGAGATATAGAGAGAGATCAAGAGAGGAGAAAGGTTGAAGACTATGTTGTAGTTTGATCTTGTAAACATTGTACAAACATTCATAGATTAATATAGATGAGTAATTTTTCCTGCATATGAACCACTGTACTGTATGGTCCATGAGTTCTTTGTGTTTGATGTGAATGTTATCTATTTGTTTTCATATATGTATGTTGTAAATATGCATGTATGTTTCAATCTGGACAATTAAGATAGAATTACCTATCTTTGTGATTTTGTTGGATGTTATGTACTCTTAGGCTTGTGTAAGGAGTGCACACCAGAGTTAAAGAAAACTTTGTGAATCCAGTGCAAGGAGTGCACTTGAATTCTCTTTCAAGTTCAGAGAAGAGCGTGCCAGGTGGGCACACCAGAATTATTCTAAAAATTAGAAGGAATTGTGCAAGGATTGCACATCAGGGTTGTTGAACACCCTGAAGAGGACTTACCAGAGTTGTTGAATACTCTGAGGGCTCTGAAAGGAGTGCATTGAGTAGGCACAAGGAGTGTGCAAGAATACT
Source organism: Picea engelmannii (assembly GCA_009831015.1). NCBI lineage: Eukaryota > Viridiplantae > Streptophyta > Pinopsida > Pinales > Pinaceae > Picea > Picea engelmannii. The sequence goes on along the minus strand of ML811157.1, from coordinate 125,487 downwards.
TTTGGAAAAAATATTAAGTTTGATTCCTTTAGAAACTCATAGTGTGAGGAGTGCACAGTGACAACACATTGCTAAAGTGTTGGTCGAGCTCAGGAGGAAGAGTGAAGGAGTTTCCGGAGGGCACAATAAATTATTATAAGAGAAAAGGGTCGATACCCTTATAACATGAGTAAGTTGAAATCTCAAGAGGAATTGCGCAAAGTGTGTGCAAGTAAAATTATTTTCAAGTTCAAAGATCATGATATGAATCATAGAGAGAGGCCAATTCATTGGACCTATGGAGGAAGGTTCAAAGGTCAAGCCTTTGAAATTTATTGAAAATCGCTTTATTGAAAGGAAAGTGCAACCACAAGGGAGGAAGAGCTATAGGAGTTGTTTGATCAGCTACAGGAGAATATCTGGACCATTGGATCAGAGTCCATACAGAAGGAGGAGCGCCTAGGAGGAGAAAAAATCTCATTCGTTAGATATGGGAATGAGATACAGGGCCCGTTAGATCTAGGTGATTAACACAAATTTTAACCCTCAACATCCTTCAGACTTTGTGAGTTTGAAGGTTTTCAAGTCTGTGTTTTGGAGGATATAGATATCCCGAAGTCTCAGGGATCCAGAGAAAATATGGACAATCCATAAATAAGGATGTGTGTCACTAGGTTGCTAGGTCCGGAGGATAGACACTCCGAGGTAAAATTCGAAAGTGTGGAGTGGGAACACCTAGAGGACCAAAGGCTGAAGCCAATCCTGGTCATTGGATGCAGAGGACACTTGGAGTTCATATTTGTCGCTTCGTAAGTTCGGGGTTCAAAGGAAGTAGAGTGCAGTGAGGTGAATGCTCCCAAAGATCCTAAGGTTGGAGATCATCTCAACCGTCCATCAGACATGATGCATAGTGGCAGATATGGAGGTCTAGAGAACCAACACTCCATAGGAATTAGGTTGTTTGGATCCGAGGACTCTCGAAGCTCCGAAGAGGAGTAAATATGAACCATAGGTGGTGAAGAGAACATGGCAACAGATCTAAATTCTAGAGACTTGGTGCTCCAGAGGGTTGGAGAAATTAGAAGTCAGAAAGTCTTGAAGGTTGGAGTCCCGAAGAAGATCTTGATCGTTGGTTGAGGAAGGCCATGTGGAGGGTAGATCTTACCTTCGCCAATTCAACGTTCGGAGCTTGCGAAGGTGAGGTGTTAATGCATGTGAGTCTTGTTAGAGCATAATCCTAACTTCCCTTGGTGTATTACTTGTATTAGGAACCTAGAACTTGGTTAATGCATCCCAATGCATTTTTTCTCACTTGATTTGACCTTCTAGAGAGGGTAGGAGACACTTTCCTTGATTTTAAGGAGTTTTCCTTAAATTTAGGGATATTGACATGGAGTTAATATTGAGTTCTTTAATTAGAACTCCACTTAGTGACTCCTTTCCAACCTCCATGCATAGTTTAAACACCTAAAGGAAGGAGAGTGCACTTCCTCCTTAAATCAAGGAAATTGTCCCTTGATTTTAGGGATGTACCCCCTTTCTTTAGTAAAATTGCATGTTATTCATGTCAGTTATGGATAACTTGCAATTTTCATCCTATCATACTCATATTAGGTGTGGGTTAATTATTTTATAGATTTAGGCATGTGCTTTAGCCATTTTTACACTTCTTTTAGTGGCAACTGCTATTATTAGTGACAAGATCAATTCCTCTCTACATATTGGATTGATCTCATTGTAATTTCAAACATATTGTGAATACATTCATTCTTGTGGAGTAAATTATTCTTTGTCTCTCTTTTCTTTTTTTATTTTCAAATTCATTGGATTAGTATTATTTTTCTCATCGAATTCTAGATATCTCGGGACTTAGAATTTTACAAGTCCTGTTGAAGTGCGGTCCACCGAATTTATTGGGAGCTATTGATTTGAATGAAAATCCTGAGCCATTGATTGAGTCAGGGATTCGATACTTCATGAGTCTCCTGATTTGGAGGATTGCAGGGTTTTGTTTGTTGAAGACTCCCAGAGAATGAAAGCTCCGAAGTCCCAAAATTGGCGTAGTTAAAAAGGGTTAAGCCCATGGATTTGAGCTTGGGGTCATGTGATCTCAGCGCTTAACCTCTAAAAGGATATTTTGGCCCGAATTTGGTGAAAGAAACCTGTGGAAATCTAAGAAAAGGTCTAGGGAGGGCCTTGTGAGCTAATTCATCGCATGTTATGAGAAGATCCTTAGACCGGGAGGTCAATGGACCTCGGGTGAGGGAGGGGGTATGCATCAACTAATAACTAGGGTGTCAACATATATGTCCACCCGATTCCTCTTTTTACCATTCTACAAATTCGGTAAAGTCTTAGAAGGTAATCCTTCCATAATCAACATTCCATTTCCTTCCCTCTCATGCAAACTTGCACTTCCTTAATGCATTCAATTCTATGCGCTTCTTATCATAACTTTTGTTCCCAATCACTATTGATTGGTCAATGTACCCATGACACTATTGGTTCATGACTGTATTGCAAATATTTTAATCATCCTTGATTGGAATGGATTCTTCTTTCCTGAATCTTACCCCTCTTGGGTGTCAATGGCATACAACAACTACTCAAAATTATTTTCATATCATTAAGAAAATAAAATACTTCAGAGGGTATTCTTACCTAATCTATTTCAACTCCCATGTCACATGAGCATGAAGTAATTTATAACTCTTATATCTACCAACACCCCCTCTGATATTACCTCATATTTGGTGCTTCATGGGAACTCTCAAAGTCCCTTTGACAATCTTTCAACAACAACCCTCTTTCATTTATCTTGTTCTTGAGATTGTCAACCATTGGTAGCCATCCTCCTTCAACAATTCCAATATTTTTTTATACTTAACATGCATCATCACAATAACTAACATATTAGTTTTCATGTTAAATAAAAGTGCATGTACATAACATCTAAATCAACGCTAATTATCATATTTGTCCTAGCATATCTACATTTGTTTCATCACATTACTCTTCAATGTGCTCACTAGTGCAACCATAAAAATAATTCAATTGTTGGGTATCCTACAACCATTGGCATATTAGTTTCTCATCCTGACGAAACACAATAAACAATAATGAAATGGGTTAAGGGACTCTTCCCTCTTTTCCAACTCCTCCTACACAGTCTAGAACTTTTCATTTTAGCCAAATTATTTCCAAGGCATCACTACCTTTACTTAACATAGCTCAACCAAGCCTATTCATTTAAACATACTTATTTTTTATTTTCCTTTTCTTTCACAATTGTTCCTTTTTGAGGTATATAACTATGTTAAGGAAATCAGAGTTTTCGGAGCAAGGAAAGTGGTTCTCGTCTCCTCCTCCTTCGCTTAAGAAATCTATCCTTCTTGGGATTTTCTTGCTCTGTTCCTTGAGCATTTTTCAGCCAAGTTTCATCTTGACTTCCCTGGATAGTTCAACATGCTACAACATCAAGTTTTTTCCCACAAATTGAGAACTAGTGCATTATGCACATACACCAAAGAGAAAATCGGGTTGGTCAACATTCATTTGCATATATTTTGCTTATGCATGATATTTTAAAATGTAATCCAGGATTATTGTACGAATAGATTTGGTGGCATATTTCCTAATGTTTTATCATTCATTAAGATTATGACTCTTCTATCTTGAGAGAGTCCTCACACAATTACTCCACATAGAACTGTCTCATCACACAACTTATTTATTGCATATCCATCTCTATTTGAGATGACCACAATCTCGATTCAACCTCATCTTTGTCATTTCATACTCTTACTCAATATTCCATAAGGAATTATCAAAACACATCTCTATTATGCATTCATATTGTGCATTCAAACATGCACATGTATTCCATTAATTTTCATTCGAATTTTTCTTTAATCATATGCTTTAGCATGTGATTTGTGTGTCCACCAAATGCAAATTTATATTTTCATTTACATATCTATTGAAAATTAATTAGTTCATGATTGTTCACAATAATTTTCATGTAGTCGTTAAAAGCATAATCATGTTTCCCTTTATCATGAAAACTAAGCATCCCTTCTCATTTACTCTTTAATAAATTTATACTAGACTTTCCTGAGGAAATGGAACACATCCTCCTCAAGATATTATTCAAAACAAAATAGTCCTAAACTTCAAAATAGATTCTTCCATGCATCCATGGTATTTATTCCATCCTGGAAAGTGCAATTCTCTCCTGACATTTCACTTATTCAGGTAGTCATATTATGCCTTTAGTATACATATATTCATACATACTACATGTGTATTACTTTCATATTTTTATATCATTCATTCATATCTATTTGGTATTAGTATTAGTTTTCATACTGGGTAACCTTTTAACAAATTCAATCCATGCACTCAAGCATATACAATCATAGATACATGTTCATCATTGAAGTTCACTTCTTGTACCTTTTTCCATGTCATTCACACACATGGACATTTTCAAACTTCCATATCCTTCCTCATAGAGATATTACAACCATGCTTATGAAAAGTATCATCAGAATACTTAACACTATGTTCCCCTCTTAGTTGAGAGCTTAAATCAATTCACATGGAAAGTCTCCTAGGAACATTCATAATTATGCTACCATTTCTATCTGAAAGCAACCAACAAGAAAACATTCTTGCCTCAATTGTTATAAAAGTATTACACAACCCAAAATACATTCTGGGAAATTTCAACAGTGCCCAAGGAAACAAGACAACCAATATAGCTTCTCTTCATGCCTCAAACCATTCTTGGTCAACATATATTTTTATCGAGGTAATCATTTTCTATATTCCTTCTCACTATTACTTGAGAATACCAATCCATACATATATGGATAGCATCCACCTCTGGATGTGAATCTGACCCATTGGTCATCTATAAATGCCCCAACACTTCCTATACCACATTCAATATCAACATTTCATTAACCATTCTACCTTATCCTCATAAGGTACTATGCAATGAATATCATCAGAATTTTACTTATCTTTCTATAATCATATCATCACTAACCATGTGATCTATGAAATTGCCATATTTTACATCCAATAACAGATAATAATAAGTTTACATGCATGTTATATGCATGCTCACTCACTACCATATGCATCACGACATATCCACATCTTGTATGTTCATGCATAAACAAGTACTCAGTTCAATAGGTACTTACACTCTCTTTAGTACATCCCTGAGCTCATAATCTAGCTCATGCACTCATATTACATGCTTCCTTTACGAGGACAATCCATAGTCCAAGGAGCTCCCTTTTCTTTTTTTCTATCAATATTATTCGAGTAACAAGTTTCACTCATTATGGGTCAAGTAAACCGACCTTGCACATTTTCCATTAAGCCTCTAATCATGAGGAACTATACATACATGGTTTTACCTTTTACTAAAGAAGCAATTTATTACTACCAAGGATACTATCAATCCATATTCAATTCCCTTAACTGCGAGGAATTTTCCATAAGGGTCTTAGCCCTCATAAAAATAACCATCATAAATGTGAGAGGCTCAAACTTTCCATACTTAGAGGCAACATTACAATCACTAGTTCATCCATCCTTTGAGATTAAGCATCCCTTAACAAGACACTGCTATTTTCAGCCATTCACATTCATGTTCAACCATTAGTGCTTGTTGGCATATCCCCAACTCTTGTAGGATTAGTTAGCATAAAGTAACAATATTCTCCTTATGTTGCAAATCAACATGTAACTTTTCTATTGCAATAAATTCAAAAATGAAATTTCTATCAAGGAGCTTGTGTAGATAATAGATAAATGTTTTCCAATGCAGAGGAAATCTTTCTAACAAGATTGTCTTTGCCTTGTTACACCAGTCCTGGGAATGATTTTTGACCCATCTAGGCCTAGTGTTGTTTCCTTATTTGATACAAATTTGTAAGAAACCTAACCCCCTAAGTAGATTTTCTAAGGGATGGGGTATTGAATTTTTCTTTTTCCTTAAACCATATCTAAATCTCTCCTTGAGGTCATCATCATATTTAGCTCATCACAAGATTTTCAATGACTACCATTGTTCCTAGACTCGAGCTCTATATCGGGGATATGGCTTTTACAGTTTTAGGTTATTTATTGGACAAACATCTCTTTAAGGGATATCGGATCACCCAGTTCAATAGCGATGATTTCCTCAATGCTTATACTCAATCAATGAATAACCATTTGTCGATTTCTAGGCTTATCCTCTCTAGTGGGGTCCACCTTAATTAACAGATGAGATTAAATATTTCCCATTCCTAATCGACATTTCACCTTCATTATCGAAACTCCTCCCTATTAGAGTATTCTGGTCATGGTCCCACTGACTACTCCAAATATACCACTCAACATACATATACTCTGATAGATTTAAAAGTCCTCATTTATTTGATTTTGTGGGTGTAGTGTGCTTAGGGATTCCAAATAATCACCAGAAAAGTTAAAGGAACAATCTTCCTAGGGATGTTTTTGTGAAATCTAATGGTTGTGATATCACAAGTCTCACATTAATATCTATGGTCCTCGGACCTCCTTCCATGCCAAAAAACTATCAATCGCATCTGATGATCCAAAATCCACCTTGGTCATTCTTAAAATCTTATTGAATTAATTATTCCATTATCAAAATCCCACTCTTTAATATCTTATTTATTTAATCCTTATTAGGGTTAATTAACCCTTATTTAGTATATAATACTAATTATTATTCCATTTTGAGTTAGTTGAATTTATTGTCCCGGTAACAATGATAAATTACTCTTTCTTTTACTTCGGGAGCTCCACGCCCCAAAACGGTTTTGGTGTTAATTTAAATTTCAGTCTTATAATGATTATCATATGGTATAATTTAATTAATCATATTATAACATAATTATGTTATATTATAATATAATTAATTAAACTAGAATACACTTAGTGATGCAGGAGCATCTACACATCCTCAAGCGAGCCAGCGCGCACGGAGAGAGAACACACAGCTGGACAGTGCCAGCGCGCACATTTTGAAATACTTGGAAATTGGTGCGCCGTCGTTTGGACGAGGCATTCAAAGCCGAGCGC
>ML811157.1:86113-108913 GCA_009831015.1 Picea engelmannii | reverse complement strand
ACACAGTTGTATATTTTTTCATGCACGTCTCTCAGAAGGTCGAGATACCGGTTCCTTTTTCCTCCAACGGATCGCTCTGACCGGTCCCACTCTTACTTTCCCTTACAACCACATTCTCAGTAGAAGAAACATTGATGGATTTCGGCTATACGTATGCTCCTAACCACATCCATCAGGGGGCATCTATTATCACTAAAATTTCGTCTGCACATGGCGACAAGAACTCCACATCATCAAAAAAGTAATGAAGTCACTCATGACACTGAATTAGTTTCACAACACTCTAGAAGGGAAAAAAACTATACAAAGTAACCAAAAATTGAAGGGCGCTTTACAGCAGCTTGATGCGTGCGTAAAAAACGTGTTACTAGCGCATGCGCGCACGACGCGCGACTGTCAACACAAAAACCCGCGCATCTGTTAATATGGCGCATTAATTGCATAATTCGGCCTCCTGACCGCCCACAGACCGGCCCCCAAGATGATTTGACCCTCAAATCAGATCCAGCTCTGCAAAATCGGTGGATTAAATACCTAAATAAACCCTAATACGCCCCTATTCACACTTGGAGAAAGTTATGCAACCGCCCGTGAAGTTGTTATAAAAGGCCATGAGGGGACACTGTTTCAGCAGGGAATTCGAAGCAATGTTATGCTATCTAGATGATTCAGAGCTCAGCCTTTGACAAACAATCCATCAGCGGCATAACCCAGAGTTGTTTCACCACTCAGTTCAGTTCTATTCATTTTGTAAGGAAAGCATTGTGTTGAGGGCCCTGAAGAACCTTCCGCTGGAGGGAGAAGGAACCCCTGTCTCTTTCTTCAGCGTGTGCTCTGGTTTCATTAATATACCAAGCCTGGAACCATTGACGACCCCCGTGTCTTATGTTTGATGTTTTTGTTTATTTTCGCAGTGTTATTTTCTTTCAGTTGATAGTTAGATTGTATTCAGTTTTGTTTCCTGTTAACCTCCATGCTGCCACTGATGTTCTGCCCTGATGAACCCAACAGGGTATGCAGAGCGGTCTCCATTTTTCTCACCTGGTGATCATTTGAACGTGAACAATGGAAAGTCTACTGTGAGTTTTATTTTCAACCTTGGTTTAGGACCTATCACTTGGGATTGTAAGAAACAATAGGATATTGCTCTTTCTTCAGTAGAAGCAGAATCCCTAGTAGAGGTTAATGAAAGTCAAGAATTCTTGTGGCTTCGACATATCCTTTCAGAGTTTGGATTCCAACAACAACATCTGACCACTATATGGTGCAACAATCAAAGTTCCATCAAGATCACTAATGATCGAGTTCAACATTAGAGAAAAAAACACATCGAGATTCACATGCACTTCATCAGAAAAATCATTTATGATCAAGTTATTGAAGTGTCATTTTCCCTAGAGAATATCATGTTATAGACATTTTCAAAAAGTCTCTTACAGAAGCAAAATTTTCCAAACTTAAATCTATGTGAGGGGTTTAAGAAGTTGTCATTAAGCGAGGATAGACTATAATTCCTCTTTTTTTCTCCTATTTTGTCTCCTTTGTAAATCCTTCAATCCTATCTCATTTTTTTCTTAAGGGGGTATGTTAGGATATTTAGACACTTCATAGTTAGTTAAGATCAACTCAAGGTCTAATGTGTCATTAGGAAAAATTGTGTTTCTTAGTTTTTTTCTTTAGTATTCATTAGTATGCATTTGTACTTAGGAAATGCGATGGTCACGATATTATGTTCCCAACATAGAGTGATCTAATGGTTCATATTTTCCTTGATCTTAAAATATACATTGATTCATATCTTAACACCCAATTGGTCCATGATCTGTATTTAAAGAGAATGGAGGACCATTTATCGATGATCAATTACGAGAAACTCTCTTATAAATCTCTATGTAATATTTTTCTTTTGCATTAATAAATTTCTCCAAGTGGTGACATCGGTTGGGGCCATAGATGTTTACCCACAAGGGTTTTACCATGTAAAATCATTGGTGTGTTGATATTTGATATGGTTGTGTGAGTGGTTACTCAAGGTGTTCGGCCTCCATTGAAATGCATTTATTGTTGAACAATCAACTCATTAGAATTCTGGATTTGGTCATTTAATTCAATTATGGTTTCTAGTTATATCTTTCATTTATAATGGAGGAATCAATATATAGAGGTTGTTATATAAGATTATTTGTACCTTATTAGAGTTTCTTGACTACTTCCATATCCATAGTGATTTCCTCTTGCCTCTCACAAGGTTGAAGATAATCATATGGATGTTTCACATTATTATCATTAATGACAAGAGGAAATAAATACATTAGTGTGCAACGTTGGTTTTTTTTTTTTTAGATGTTTATTTATCTTTTAAGCATGACAAAGGATTGATGGTGGACAAGTATCATTAGAACATTAATGTAATTAAAATTGTATGGTTCTACTTGTTTATATTGAGTATGATTTCAGGAACAAGATGATGTGTCCATGGATCCAAGTCCTATAACAATCAGTGACATTGAGTCTCCTATTAAAGAGAATATTGTGGGAAAGAAAATAATGCCTATTTTGTTAAATGAATGAAAGATGGATACTTGGATGGTTGCATTGGTGTTATTATTTTACATAAGTTTAATGATAAATAATAAAGTTTAAGTTTAGTGTCGCTTAACACAATTTTCTTAAGAGTAGTTGTAATCTTGGTCCTTATTATTTCTTTTAGTCTAATTTCATTTTAATAAGTTAGTCATTTATAGGAAGAGTTTTTACCAAATTGGCAAACAAATGAACTTAAGATTCTCTTTTGTTATGCAGGTTGGAAAATGGCTTGTGCAACAATCAACTCAATATTTTTTCTCTTTATATGAAATCAACTTAGGGAAGTGTTAACCTACACTTGGCTACTCATACTCATTTGAAACGGTTTTTAATTAATCAACCAAATTTTCACCAACTCAACAATGGATTTGAAATCTAGTCTCGTTCATGTATTCCCATTTTGGTTTTTGATCTAATGTGAAACACATTCTATGGAAGAATTCATATTTGGAGTCGTTTTCATTCCACCATGATTATTTTTTATGACCTCAATAATTTTGATATTCCCACTCTACATCATCAAATTGAATCATTTGAATCTTTGGGATTAATAATTATCTTCTATGGAAAAGAGAAATTGATGCTTTGGTGAAATATAGCACTTGTAATCTCTGATGTTGAAAAGTTTCAAATTTTCCAATGTAAAAAGTAATTACTTATGACAATGTAACGTACCCGCTATAATCCCAAGTTTAATTAATGCTTAATTAAATATAATGTATGGATGTGGCCAAGAGATGTATATGTAAAATGTATTTCTAAGTTTTAATAAATGAAATGTGATGTCACATGCTGGGGGATATGGATAGAGACGGGGGACAATTAATCCAAAAGAGAGGGGGATGTCTAAAAGTGTCCAAGAGGATGTCTAAGAGAGGGATACAAGGGGAAATCACCCATGTCTATTAATTCAACCCAGTTACTAAAATTACTATTAGTACATGAACCTTCTAATTTTTTTACATGAACCTTGGACTGAGTACAATCAATTTGCAGAAGAGTGTAATTCAAGAAAGAAATCCATAGGAGATGAATTTCATATGGCCAAGAAATAAGTTTTTGGAAATTCATGTTTTGCATGAAAAACAAGAAGAGAACAAGGAAGATGAGCATTGGACTTGGAGAAATCATGGAGGGAGAATTTTAAAGAATATTTGGAGTACAATATTGAAGAGACAAGTTGTTAGTCCTAAAGAGTAAACTCCTTTATGAGTTGCATTGTAACAAGAAGTGATTGTTGTTGTTTTCCTAGTAGTGACCTCCCTTGGTTTTTCTTAGTTTTCCTATATACCCGATCGAATGAAAATAGTGAAGGGGTGCATTCCTTGGATTGAGTAGGTTGAGAATAAGAGAGATGGTGGAAAATCATGATAGATGTAAGAGAATGCTAGTGCATTGTGGGATTTTTTTATATGTGAGTAGAAAATGAGAGATTTCCCTCTTTTGTGGATTGATATCCATGGATTGGGGGTGACTTTCTATTGATATTTGGAACAAAAAGTATATGGCAGAGTGGAACACCTATCCCAAGTAGCTGGTTGCACAACTATTTTAAAAGATTAGTGTTTTATCTTGTCTCTGTGTTGCATTATGAGTTTAATTGTTTTGCATTAACTCTGTGTTTAATACGGATTTATATGTTGTCGTGTTGAGTTATTTAAACTACATTCATGTCAATTTTATAATTTTGTAGATGCATCTAGTTCATGGTATCTTCGCATGGTTAAAACTATATGTTTTCCTATAGCTAGTAAGCTACAATATTAATTAGCAAAAAAAATAAAAATAGGAGTATTTCCGCACACAATGTTCCTTACTTAAGCTGAGGAATGTTATATATTGGTATCATAGCTTATGTTTCAACAATGGACTAATATGATCCAAGAACCTACTGGAAAAATGGTTTTCATTGATGTCAACCCTAGAAGAAGCCTCAAAGCAAGTTCAGAAACCTTTAGAAGTTATGGGTGTATTTGAGGAAGTCTCCAAAGTGCCCCCCTTATGGCGTAGCTTTAAGGATGGCCCTCATGAGAAGATGGTTTGAAGAATTCTACATGAAACCCTAGAAGTATGGTTAAGTGATTAAGAATCCCAAGAGGTGTGATCATGAAGTGTGAAGTTGTTTGAAGAAAAAGATTGTGAAGGGCATTGAAAATGCATGCAAAACCTCCATTGATTGATAGTCCTCAATAAGCCATCCCCAATGGTAGCTGACACACCACATGGTTCCTCATGGTTGAGGAATTACAACCTCTTAAATATGAGGCCCCGAAGTATGGTTAATAATCCTTGGATCTAACGACAATAAGTTACAAGTCAGCCCCAAAATCAAGTAAAATGGGAGAAATAGTTGCAACAAGAATTTATAGGTCGGCCCTAAATTCAAGTAAAGGAGGTACTTGAAAAAGTATAAATGCACACTAAAAACCTCTTATTTTCATCATTCAGTCTTGTGATCTCTTAGAAAAATCTTGGTAGAAACTTTTATAGGGAAGATGATGTGAAGAAGCGAGAAATTACAAGGGAAGATGAAGTCTTTTGATGATGTGTTCTAAGATATGTTTTCTTCAAGGTCATTTTACCATTTTCGCCATAAATTTGTTTATAGAGTGATTTAGATAGTGAAATTTGGAGGTTTTTGAGAAGACATAACAAGTTATCTATGGTACAAGGTTCACATTTTGGGTCATTTTAATTTTGTATATACACTCCGTGGAAGATAAGAATTTTGACTAGTCTAGTAACTAGTCTCAAACATGTGTTCCAGGTAAACCAGTCATAACTTCTTCAAAGAGGATCCAAATTATATGAGACTTGTTTCATTGGAAATAGTACAATCTGTAGTATTTTTAGATGAGTTTCATAATCATTTTTTAAATATTGAGTGTGTGGCATATTGTACATGTTCGGTCTCTAGAATAGGCTAGAATTCAAGAAGGTCTTCCATATTCACTATATCTCTTTTTCAGTGATGATTCAAGAAGTGAAACTTGTAGGAATTTCAAAGAAGTTATTGAATAAGCTTGTGTACTAGTTTTAAACCTTAATTCATTACAAATACATATTTATACTTGTTGGAAGTTAGGGTTTGTGACTAATCCATAAACTAGTCCCAAACATGTGTTCGAAATAAATTTAAGAAGTGATGTTGGGGTTTACATGTGGACCCATGTGGAGCTAGGATATTTATGTGGACCCAGTTTCTAAGTGGATCCAGGTTGGTGATGTTGATATATTAGTTGTGGTGGATCTATTTTTTTATGATGATGATGTATCAGTTATGATGTATCCATCTTTGATGATGATGATGTATCAGTTGTAGTGGAGCTAGTTTTGATGATGGTGATGTATCAGTATCAATGAAAGTAATAGCGACAAGTTGAGTATATCATTTATGTTCAAGGGAGGAAGGAAGGTGAAAGGAAAGGGGGTTGGAGCTGGAGAATTTAGGGAGTTGTAGATTCATTAAAGTTGGAGCCTACAAACAGGGGGTTAGTGCCTCCTTCCAATTGGTGATGGAGAATTTTGTAAGTTAGTTCTTTATATGAATGTAATCTTCTGAAACAAAAGAAACCATTCTGTGGTTTTCTTGCATTTGGGTTTCCACGTAAACTTTTTGTGTATTGTGTATTTGTGGTTATATGTTTATGGTATCTTGAATGCAATTATAAGTGATAATTTTTTTTATATCTTAATGCTTAAATATTTTGATTAAAAGCGGTAAATAGTGCTTGATATTGATTCACCCCCCCTCTCATTATTAGTGAATAATCCAACAATTGGTATCAGAGTAGGTCCTTCAGAAACAATCTAATCACTCTATTGGCACCCTATAATTTTCATGTTAATTTATGAGCCTATTCGTTCATTTTGCAGCATTATGGCATTTTCGCAACACCTGAAACTTCAATCTTTTCGTAGCACCAGAAATCACACAGTCAGTCCATGTCAAAGATATTCAACTGTCAAATGTGATGAGTTTGTCAAGTCATCAACAATATCGAAAGATAAACTATTTTTCCATTAAATATATGTAATCCAAATATATTGTGGTTGTATTAGTTAGTTATGAAATAAATAATAATAATAATAATAATCTATTTTTAAGGTCATGACCATGCCAACACACCAAATTTATGTATGAGACCCCCTTGTTTGTGGGACAAGGGACCCCCCTCCGCCCAACAATTTGACTGGTAAATTCTATGAAGGTATACATGCCCTACCCCCCTTTGGATTTGAACCTCTGACCTCTTAAGAGTTTGAGTTTGTTGTCATTTCTTGATATAGTTATGAAAACGGAAAGCTCCAAACTTCTTGAGTTGTAATGTAAAGAAATGTTATATATTGTGATAAGGAACCTTAACATTGTAAAGGGGTTCGAGTGTATAAGGAAGAGACCATTGTGCATGTAACATTTTCAAAATTGTTCATAATGGATCAATTGAGAAGTACATAACTTTTTAGTAGAGATTCATGTGTTGATGTATTTAAGTTCATTCTCTCTTATGTGTATGTTATCATTTTTATTGTTTTTATATGAATGTTTACTTCTTCGGTATTTAATTGAAATTTAGTGGTTGAAGAATTCATTTATGATGCTATGTTTTCATAACAGTTAGATACTTTCATGTTTTCCTCTAAATTACTTTGGAATTCATCCTATGATTGATGTTGAAATGGAATTCTTTGTTAATCTTCATTTCCTCTCATATACTGCAACGAATTAAGAAGCTTGAAACATCTGTTGTATTGCCTTTTTTTTTAATGTTCACTTACCAATTATTGATCGTTTCAATTAATAGTTTCAACTTATGACTCCATGCCCAATGGTTACTTTCTCCTACTCTTCCACCAATTTCATAAATCCTGACACTCAATTGAAGATCTAGCCATTGTGTTTATTAAATAACTAGTCTTTCTTGTGGCTGAGTTATCAAAGAGATCCCTCTCTGGGTTGGAAGGGCTATCTTCCAATATGCAAGTGTTATAGTGGTTACCTTTGGATTTTCCTTCCAGAGCCAAGGAAAATTATAGAGTGATAACACATTGGAAAGTAGATCATGGAGTGCAATAAGAATGGAATGACACTGTTTGATGGTCAAAACTATGCCTTCTAGAGAAAAATGATGAAAATTTGTGTGCAATCATAGGGATTTGATATCTAACAACTAGTAATAGATGGATACAAGGAACCTACCACTCCTCCAACAGATAAAGATGGAAATAAACTTAGTGAAAACAATTCGAAGGATAAAAATGCTATTTTGAGTGTTCTGGATACTTTAGTATATGGAAAGGTTATGCATTGTGACTCTGCAAAGGATGTTTGGGACAACAAAATGTTTAAAAAGGAGATTCCAAAGTCAAAGGGGCCGAGATTCAAACTTATAGAGGTCAATTTGACCAACTAAAAATGAAGGAAGATGAAGATATTGCATCTTAATTTCTAGGATTTGATGAAATAGTGAATGTTATTAAAGGTTTAGGATAAGAAATTAAATAACCAGTAATTGTTCAAAATGTACTAAGGTCTCTTCCAATGAGCTTTGATCCTAAGATTTAAGCCCTAGAAGAAAGAGCATATCTTGATACATTGAAAATGGATGAGTTGCATGAGATAGTTACAACTTATGAAATGAGAACAGAATAGGATAATCCATCCAAGAAGGAAGCAAATTTCAAAGCATCTAAGAAGACAATAAAGAATAAGTAAAACTCAAATCAAAACTTTAATTAAAATGATGATTCATATGAAGATGAAGAAATAGCCAACTTTGTAAGGAAGTTGAAGAGAGGAACTGGCAAGTACAATGGTAAGATTCCTTTAAAATGTTTTAATTGTGGAAAAATTGGTCATTTTGGTGCTAAATGTCCTTATGGTAAGAATGTGGATAGTGATGATGAAGACTATCACAAGAAAAAAAAGAAATATATAAAAAGAGACAATAAAAGAAACAAAAAAAAAAATCTTTAAGAAAATCCTCTACTCAAGAGAAGAAAGTTCATCATTTGATGAAGATGATGATAGTGCATGGGGGATTCACCTTGTTTACCAATATCTTATCACGCTCATTCATAAAGGGGGTTTTAAATTGTGAAAAATAAATTCAATATATTGTAGGTATTGGAGGGGAAGGGATGTGGGGTCTTAGGGGGTTTATAGGTATTAGGGGGTATAAAAAGGGGTATCTAGTAAAAATAGGGGTTTCTTATATTGGAAGTATGTATTGGAAGGGAGGTTCAAAAAAGTGATTTTGGGAGGTATTTATCAATATATAGTGAAATTAGGGGTATCCTTTAATATCCCACAAATGAAGGTGTTATGTTACATGATCACTGAGTGAAGGCCCCATGTGATAGTGAAAGTGACTTGAAAAGAGTGTTATTTATGACATTGGAAACTCAACAAAATGATACATAGGATTATGAAGAAGAAGGTGAAGTAGATATTGAAGTAGAATGAATGATCTAGGTGGATATCTATGGACACCCACCTATTCCAACTGGCTCACATATAGATTTCATCTTGGCAGTTCCAATTTTCATTTTCGCATTTTTTTCTATCTTTTTGGTTCCTGAACTTTCGGGGTCATTTTGAGGCCATAAACAACGTTTTTGGCCCCACCACGGTCAAATTGTAAACAAAGTTACAATGTGTCGACATAATGTGTAGTCCTCGAATATACCTTTCCAACAGGCCATAGTGCACTTAAAACAAAGATTGTATGCAAACGTTACAACCCTGGGAAGTTGATGTACCAACTTACCCCAATGGGGTCCACATGACTTTTGACGCTTCATCTCCTCAAATTAGGTTTTTGGATGTCTAGGGTTTTGGCATTCATGTTTGATGTAAAAAGGCCTTTGGAGCCTCATTGTAATCATCTTATTTCAAAAGAGCACATCTGTCACATCTCTCCTCAGAGATAAGCTGCCACCATTCTAGCAAGCTTGTTTCAGTCTGCATTTTACATTTTCAGTATATTTCTTTATTGAATAGAAGCCAAGTTTTACTGTATTTATGTTATTTTTCATTGTATCTCTATGTTAATAATATAAATATGTATTCATTTAGTTCTACTCATAAAATATGGATCAGTGGTATCATAGCAATCTGCTCCTTGTCGTTCTTAGTGCATGTCCCCGATGAGGTAGGGTACAATGAGTTGGGTATCGATCTTGTTTCTCTTGAGGACAAGAGGTCTAACACACCCAAGAGACCTTCCATGGTGGGAGAAAAGAAAGATGACGAGGTGAGATATCCTTTCAAAATGTTTCTCGAGGAATCCCTCATGCAACAAAGGAACGAGATGATGGATAGTTTTGCACAAATCCTTCGATGTGTCCTCCTCGAGTGGAGGCGCCACCTCCTTCAAGTTACATATCAAATTTGATATTCCTATTTTTGAAGGTGAGATAGACAAAAATGATGTAGAAAAATCGTTGAATCTGCTAAAAGGGTATTTTTCTGCCCATAACTTTTACAATAGAGAAATGATTACATTTTCATTCCTTAAATTTGTCCCCCATGTCAAATATTGGTGGGAGAATTTATGTGAGAAAAATACAATAGAGGAACCCTCATTATTTATAGTGACACTCATCTGGGAGTCATTCAAGGATGCTATTAAGGAACAATAAAACCTTATTGGAAGTTATGATGACCTGTATACAATATGGAACACACTCTGATAGGAAAGGGACTAAACAATACCAAAGTTCACAAATATCTTCCATACCTTGTGCGCCAAACTGGGTATCAAATATTATGAGTGACATCTAGTATCAAGTACCGCAATGGTCTGCATAGATACATCTAGACATAAATGGAGTTTCTGGACATCTTTTCCTTTCCCGTGGCCTATCAATATAATTTCAAAATCGAGTAGAATCTTAACCAAAAGGCATGGTAGTTTGGGTCTGGGAACCCATCATAGTAGAAGCATGGAAAGGGAAGCCCCAACCCAAATAAAAAAGGGCAGAGTAAAGATGGAAATCCTTAGGAAAACCAATCTAAGCTACAAACAAATAAGGACAATGGAAAGACGAAGAAAGACACCAGGAAATGGTGCGACTTCCATAAGAGCCTCTGGAATAACATTGTTGATTGTCGCTCAAAGAAATCATTGGTAGATGAGGTGAAATCCTATGAATTAGATGTGGCTTCCGATTCTAAGTCGGAACTAGAAAAGAGGATGCATATTATTGACGCAAAACCAGGTGCCATCATTTTTACCACCAAGATCCATCCCAGTGAACTTGATGAGCCAAAGGAAGGAGAGTGCCTCTTTCATTCATAGATGTGGGGGAAGGGTACTCCATTGCACTTCATCATTGATAGCAGTATTCATAAGGACCTCATCTCAGTGGAGTTCATCAAGAGCCTAACATTGCCAACAACACTGCACCCTCAACCATACACCAACGGATGGCTATGCTAAGGAAGAAATCTTCGCATCATACAACAATGTCGCCTATCCTATGACATCAAGCCCTTTAAATCTGAGGTATTGTGTGATGTCACTCCCCTTTAAGTTTGTGATGTTATTTTTTTCCAACCTTATTTATGGAAATGTCATGTTGTATATGATTCTAGGCCTCGCAATGTTATTATTACTTTGGAAAGGAAATTGTACAGCATACCCAAGGTAGTCCCACCTACTACCATTTATTTGATCTCTACCAAGCAATGCAGGAAGGTGATCTCTCAGACCAAGATTTTTTTCTTCTTTGTGATTCGCTCTCAAAGTGAGAAATTTTGCAGCCACATCCATGGCCTCCATGGTCGATCTCTCCATGCAGTAGAAGAAAGTGGATAAGGTCATGAAAGAATACAAAGAAGTCTTCTCCTCACTCATTAGGGTACCTATGCACTCTCAGGTAGGGCATTCAATTGATATGACTCCCAACACACCAATACCCAATGGACCAGTCTATCACCGCTCTCTATTAGAAAATGAGAAGATCAAGTGTCATATCCAATAACTGCTCAAAAAGGGGCATATCTAACCCAACTCATCAATATGTAGAAGCCCAATTGTGCTTGTGCAGAAGAAAGAGAAGACCTGGTGACTTTGCATCAATTATCAAGCCTTAAATAAAATCATAGTTAGGAACTAGTACCCAATTCCCTGAATCGACGATCTCCTTGACCAGCTCAAGGGGAGGAATTAATTCAGTATTATTAATCTAAAGTACGACTACCATCAGATCCCAATAGAGAAGAGAAATATATGGAAAAATTCCTTCAAGTCCAAAGAAGGTATTTGTGAATGGTTGATCATGTCCTTTGGTTGGATGAATGCCCCAACAACTTTCATGAGGATGATGGACAATATCTTGTGGCCTTTCACCAAATTTTTTTGGGTGGTGTATCTGGATTACATCCTCAGATACAACAAGACTTGGGTGGAACACTTGCATCATATTCAATAGGTTCTACACACTATGCGACAACATATGCTATATGCAAATTTGGAAAAATGCTCCTTCGGCATGGATAAGGTCTAGTACCTAGGCTAAATTGTTGATAAGAATGGGGTTCATGTGGATCTATCCAATATCTAGGTCATTCAGGACTGGACAATTCCAACCACACTCACTAAGCTTCATATTGTTTTAGGCCTTGCCCATTTCTATCACAGGTTCATGTTGAGATTCTCCCATATTTCATGGGTCGTCAACCAAGTAACCGAGGGTAGTGTTAAGAAATTTTTTGTGTGGGACCTATCACAAAACTAAGAATTTTATGATTGTAAGCAACACCAATGCTCTCATTACCCAACCTGCAACAACCCTTTGACATTGAGACAGATTCTTTAGACTATGCTTTGGGTGTAGTTCTTACTCATTACAAACACCCTATGGCCTATTATAGTGAGACACTATCATATGTTGTCCGTAAGTACCCTAATTATGATAAAGAAATGTACTCCATTGTGAAATCATGTTGCCAATGGAGGAATTAAATTCTCTAGAAGAAGACAGTCATCCACACCAATCATAAACCACTATAGTTCATGCAGACACAAGGAAAATTGCAAAATGACAACCATCAAAAGCGGTCCACATAATTGCATCAATTCCATATCAACATCAAGTATAAGACATGAAGCACCAACCATGTCGATGATTACTTGAACCACCCTCTATTTGTCGCACTCACCATGGTGCTAAACTCTTATGGACACAAGACCTCTGGATGGCCCCAAATCTATGAGTGAGATCTTGACTTGTTATTTATTTACATCTTCAGGATGAGTTGTTATTCCATCTGGGCTATCTCTGCGTTCCATCAAGTAAGTGAGGGGACATTATTTGGGAAGCCCACTACATTCAGGTGGTGGGACACTTTGGCATAGAAAAGACACTAACAGTACTACAAAATTTTTTCTATTGGATGAAACTTCAATAGGATGTTAATAAGTATATCATATCTTGCACTTCCTGTGCCATTGTCAAACCAACCATTAAGAAACAAGGCATGTATACCCCTCTACTTACTCCTGAAAGGAAATGGGAATGCATCTGAATGGAATACATGTTGAGCCTTCCATCAACCAAGCAGGGAAATGACTATGCTTTTGTGGTGGTTGATCATTTTTATAAAATGGTTATTTTTGTTTCCTCCAAGAAGAGCATCACAGTAGAGGCCACTACCAAGATATTCTTCAAATGAGTGTGGGTACATTTTGGGATACCACAAACCATCATCTTGGATTGAGACAATTGATTCCTCAACACATTCTGGTTGAGCCTCTGGTCACTGTTGGACACCAAGCTCACCAAATCCAATTCCTTCCACCCCTAGATGGTTGGCCAAACCAAGGACGTCAACTGGATGATCATGCATATATTACAGTACATGTATAATTACAAGAATCCATGCACATGGGATGAGAGGATTCCCTATGTTCATCAAAACTACAATAGTTCCATACATAGCTCAACTAGCCATGGCCCCTTTTAGGTGGGTTGGGATTTCAACCATTGGGTCCCATGGATGTTTCACTACCCCTTGCGATCACCCAGGAAGAGCCATCCCATGCTCAAACTAAAGCTGACAAAGCTACCTAGTTAATTGAGAAGATATTAACACATCTTCCAACAGTTTGAGGATATTTTAAATAAGTCCAATGGCAAGTACAAGAAACTCCATGATCAACACTGGGTTCCACACAATTTTCAGGTGGGAGATAAAATTTTGTTTCACTTGTAGAAAGAACACCTTACATGACCCCATCAGAAGCTTCTTCCACTCTACTATGGACCTTATACCATCACTAAGGCTATGGGTGAAAATGTTTTTGAGCTCAACATTCCCCCCTTCCTTTTATTGCACCCATTATTTAATGTGGACCTCCTTCGACCACACATTCCACCATTATTGGACACCTCATAGGTAGTAGAACATTTGACACCAACATAACTCAACCCTCACTACATGGAATAAGAATCCATTGATCATATCATGGACACACAAGATAAGGGTATTTTCCAATAGAAGATCCATATTTATTGGGATGTCAAAGAAAGGTAGCTCCGACACCAAGGCAAGTGGCTCACCCAGGGCCAAATTTAGTAGAAAATTTGCATATGATGGGGGAACTCAACCAAATGGAGACCATTTCTTCCTAAGGGGCGAGGATTGATCCAGTTGGATATTTGTGTCCACCCATCTATTCCAACTGGCTCACATACATATTTTATCTTGGCAGTTTCATTTTTTATTTTGGAAGTTATTTTCTATCTTTTCGAGTCCTGAACTTCTGGGGCTGTTTTGAGGCCCTAAACATCATTTTTTGGGTCCACCATAGACACACTATAGATGAAGCTAGAATGTTATGGAATAATTTTTATTCCTCAGATAGACCTTTCCAACGGGCTATCGTGCATCTAAAATGAAAATCATATGCAAAAGTTACGACCTCAGAAAGTTGATGTATCGACTTACCCCAACGAGCCCACATATGAATTTTGGCACTTCACCTCCTAGGGTTAGTTTTTTAGATGTTTATGGTTTTGGCATTCATCTTTGATGTAAAAATGCCTTTGGAGCCTCATTTTAATCATGTTCTTGTGAATGAGCACAACCTTCACATCTCTTCTCAGATATAAGACACCACCATTCTAGCAAGCTTGTTTCAGTGTGGATTTTACAGTTGTAGTATATTTATTTATTGAATAGAAGACAAGTTTTATTATATCTCTATTAGTGTTCACTATATCTTTGTGTTAATAATATATATTTCTATTCATTTCATTCTTTTCATAAAATTTGGATCAATGAATCAACACCTTAAGTGAGATGAAAAGAGAAAGGAAGAAAAACAAGTCACTCAAGGAAGAATTGATCAAGATAAAGGAGGGTTCACAAAATACCAAAAAACCTATTAAGAATTCTAGCAGATGATTATAAATTTAAAGGTCTAGGTAGAAGAAGCCAAAAGGATTGAATAAATACTCAAAAACCATTTGGAAGAAAATGATAAAATGAAGGAGAGTTTGGAAGTAAAAATAGTCTCACTAAGGAAGGAACTTCAGAAGAAGGACATGCAACATAACAACACCAAAATATTGGATGAATTCGTTATCATTCAAAGTCCATACTATGGAAAGTCTAGACTAGGATACAAACAAACACACACAGAGAAGGGTTTGAGCTCCATAACAACATAAAAGGAAGAAGAACAAAATAGTGATGTATAAGTCATCAGAGTTCCCATGAAGAATATTACAAAATAGAAAGGGCACAATCAAGCTTGGAAGAAAAGATTCCAAGGAAGAAAATGTCCTACTTATCGAAAATATGAAGTATAATCTGCAAAGTGTGAGTCAAATGTATGACTAGGGACACATACTTCTATTCAACTCAAATAAATGTGAAATAAATAAATAAGGATCGGGTAGATTGGTGGAAACAACAGTAAGAACTATAAAGAACATATACATTTTGAATGAGATCGGAAAGGAAATATGTTTCTTGGGAAAGGAAGATGAATTTGGGCTTTGGCACGAAATGGAAGAAACATTGAAGGAAACCCATGTTATGGAAGTAAAGAGGATATTCATATATATCAAAGGAACATCATATTTTGGACTATGGTATTTGAAAGAGAATGAACTAACTTTGGTATCCTACACAGATGCATATTGGGAAGGAAGAATTGATGATAGAATAATTACGGGTGGAGAAGATTTCTACTTGGGTGATTTTCTGGTGTCCTAGTTGAGAAAGAAGTAGTCATCAATATCATTGTCCACATCAAAAGCATAATATATTACAGTAGAAACATGTTTTACTCAGGTCCTGTGAATGAAGAAAACCATGAAATACATACAAGTAGAATATGGAGAGCTATTGGGCCCCAACAACTCCCCTTATATTTTTACAAAATTTAAAGGGCCCCTATTAGAATCTTGATAATTATAATGAGCTACAGAATCAACCTTTTCAAATAGTTCCATACCTTGGCTTTCTTTGAGACAAACTTAATACATTCACTATAGTATGAGACATTTATTACAAGAGTATATGTCAAAAGTTAGAAACGAGCATAAAAATCTCAATTTAAACAAAAATGTTATTTTTTTATCAAATGTTTACTTTCGTTTAAATTATGATTATGTGTTCATTCTTTTAGTCATTAACAAGTTTGACTATTTTAAATAATATGTTCAATACTTCATCAAATAATATCTTGGTTGGTTTCTCATTTTCATGAAATCATTTGGTGATATTAATTAATTAAATTCTTTTTTTCATTTTGCATCTCATTTCAAAATAATAATAATCAAAGAATTATCCATCATCTGTTTGATTTTATAAAAAACTAAATTTAATGTTTTTTCTTCATTAACTTGAGGATTCTAGATCATATTGGAAAAAAAATTATAAATAATGTTTGTTTATAAGTTATAGTTACTTTAAATTAATTTATTATTTTTCTAGATTTTGTTTTATTCACAATTTTTAGGTTATTAATTTAGGTTTCTTTTTGTTTCACAGGTTTCTATTATCAAATATTTGATACAGATCTGATCATGGCTTGATTTTATTATCCAAATATGTTCAAGATGTTTGATCCAAAAATAATTTTGGATTGCTACAAATAATTTTATGAGCAACAACAGATAAAATTTGGAAAGACGTCAAGATCAGATAGACGATTTTGCATAACTGATTGTAGCCAAACCGTGAGGAATTTGAAGAAATGGTTGAAAACCCAGAACCAAAATGGACCCATTTACCTTCCGTGTAGATATTTTCCCAAACAAATGCACGATTTGAGATATATTTGGGTCTCGTTTAGAGTTAAATTTCAGGTGGCGGAAATTAATAGTGACGCCCAGACTGTTCATTCATTTTATAAATATATGAGAAAGATCAGAGCCAGAGGAATCCAAGAGTTGGAGAGTAAGATTTTAATACTTTATCTTTTGTATATTATTGATTTTGTAAACTTTTTATTTCTTTTCAAATGGAGTAATGGATGGTTGGGATCTTTGGGAGAATGAACAAATATTTTCAAAGAAGAATATGGAATTCTAGGTTGCTTAATGGCTTTTGCTCTATGAGTAAAATGGTTTTATTTTCATAAAATATCTTCATATTATTTGAATAATTGATTATGTATTGATTTAAATAGATTTAGTCTTTTTTATCAATACATGGTTAATTATTATCATTTATGTATTAATTTTTCCAATCTTTAAAGTCTATTATCCAAAAAAATTCTTCCAAGACTATAGAATGGACAAGTGATTCCAAAAAATTAATAGAACGACATATATGCATTTTGGATTTAGCCTTTTGTTTATAATGTTGTTATTAATATTTTTTTTAATCATGTCACATGTGCAGGCCTGATATCTTTAGATTAAATGATCTGTGATGTGCAGGAGGTTTATATTATAAATACCATCTATCATTTACTTCATCAATATACAAATGTTGTGATTATATCTTCGATTTAAATAATGAGATTTATCTTTGAGTTTTAAATTGAATGATAAAATGCATAGATTGCTTCCATATTTATCTTGTTGTAATCATTTATAATTATAAGATCACAGGTTTATGTTTGTTTTTCCTTTTCTGTCATTAAAACCTAAGCTGCCAATACATGTTTTGAATTTATTTAGAATAGTCATAAGGTTCACTGCAGATTTCTCTCTTGGACATGGAAGTTGGATGTTCACCAGTCATGCAAATGTTTGGATACACCTCACTAATTCATTGACATGATAGCTTCTTTGTATTTTTCTTTCATTTGCATATCATTGAAACTACAATGTATGGTTCAACTTTGACTATCCACATGTTCATGTTTCATTAACCTTTTTTTGTAAGATTCTTTAAATTTATAAAAGAAAAAACAATAAATATTTTTATGTTCTTTCTTTATCTGCTTCCTAGAAGCAATCATTTTTCACTTCGATTTTCGTAATTTTCGATTAAAACTTGCATCTTGCAAATCATGTAAATAAACGAGACTTGTCTATCTTCTGCTTAAATACAACTACTATAGTTACATTTGAATATATGTACATATATATAGTGTGTTTAGTAATTAGTTAGTTATTTCTCTCTTTTATTTGTTTCTTTTAGGATTCTTAGATTGGGTAACAGAGCCATTAAACCCGTCAGAAAGAGTTACACGAAATGGCTTGAGTTATTTAGACAACCCTGGACCGGACTCTCTCTTCCAGTTGATGTATGGTTAATTTCGCTTGTCAACAAATGGCGCTAGAAGGAGGTCCAGAGTGACATGTTGGCCTTGTAGGAGTCTTTGTTTCAAATTTATTAATTCCCCATGGCTCCCCTAATCATTGTGTTGGAACATGCTTTCCACTTCTCATTACCTAATATTCCCAACAAGACAGTCTCTCTCTTGTCCAAAATCACCTTTGATGGTGCGGGGAATGTATCTGCAAAAGACCATATTAACAAGTTTTGGTGTAAATGCATCAAGCATGATATTTCTGATTTAAAGGTTTCGTGCAGATTGTTTTCTTTTACTTTCATGGGCCAGATTAGAAATTGGTTTGAGTCTTTTCCAGCATATCACATTTTTGATTGGTTTCAGTTTGTAGATGAATTTTTAGATGCTTTTGAAATCTATGATTACAATCAATTATGTGAAGAATTTCAGACTTTGCTAATCAATGTCGATTCATCTTCAAAAGGTTTTTTGACAAGAATCCATCATGTTCTTTGTAAATTTAATCTTGATGACATGTCATTTTTATTAAATCTCCTCTATGATGCTTGCATCTGGTCATATTCGATCAAAAATGATGAAGCAGTTACAAATACTATCACTCAATTGCAAGAAAAATTGTGTTCACGGGATGAGAGGGATCCATTCGAAAATGTTGAACAAGCAAGGGAGGTAGAATCTATTGAAAATGTTCTTACTGACAATCAAATTGGTTTTTCCTCTGAATCATTGTATTTTCAGTCCTCGACCATCGTGGAAGAAGATGTGATGTTGGGTCAAGGTGAATGTCCTCATTCTCCTAACTCTTGCTCTAATCAGTATTTAAATTCAGTTATTGAAGAAGACTTAGGTGATGAAAATGATCTTAAGCATTCTAAAATTCCAATGAAACTGATTAGAGATGTAGATTTGCAATTGGAAGAAGAAACATTAAATCCTCATCTACAAATCGTACCTTATCAACATGAAAGATCCGATGTTTTCCATTAAAGTTTTGAATTATCTATCGTACAAGAGGAAAATTTAGATGATCATAGTATGTTGAAGAATTTATCACCACAATGGAGTGAAAGTTTTAATGAAAATGAAGAGGAATGTCTTGAGAATACCATTGTTAAATATCATAGCTCAAGAGATTCTTTTCATGTGCTTATTTCTGATTTCTTTTACTCTTTATATCCTAATCTCTTCTTAGATTCTGGTGGACTTGATACTTTACCCGTAGTATCTTACTCTTTGCCATCACAATCCAATATTTTCGATATGCCAAAATTTGGTGAAATTAATTCCAAACATAACACTTATCAAGTCGGATTTGATGTTCTTTCACTTTCATCACTCGAATGGAAAAATGACATGTTGCAAGATAATTTTACACGATTTATTTTTTAAAAAGACAATGCACTTATCCTTATGGAGATCGAATATTCTACATTGCATATTCGTTCTTTGATTAGTTCGAATTTTAATGTTTATGCTTCACATTTTGAAACGATCAATCTCATGAAAGGAAGAATTCAAACCAATAATCTAACTGATGTCATGAATCCTCTTATGATGTGTTCCCCATTGATGTATCCATTTCATCAAATTCATAGTTTGCATCCTAAGTTTTATGACAGGATCTTAGAATGGCTTGAATATTCGTATACAAAAAATCTTCATAATAAAGATAAAGTTGTGCTTTCTTTGGTTTTACATAAATATCTAGGAAGTAAGCATAACATGATTCTCTTAGATCTTTCATGTGAAGAAATTGATGAACACTTGGAGAATTGTCAGGAGGATGGGGCACTTCAGCCTTAGCTGAAGGTTATGACAGGTCCCCATAATATTGACAAGTTTTTCAAACTTAGTTACACTCTTACATGCCATTATGACCCATATCACGACAAGATTGCACAATGGCTAGAGGATTCATACATCAAGAATTTTCGAGGGAATGGTAAGATCATGCTTGATTTATTTTTAAATGATGATGATAATGGTAAGTATGATATATTTTTGTTATTTTTCGATATACTACCATTCTTGTTAGTAATATTTGATTTTGTTTCCATTGCAGGATTGGAGTTACTCTGATGGCTACATTGGAAGCATGACTTCACTTGGTATTTTTGATTTGTTTAATAGTTAGAGTAGGTTTAGGAGTAGGTTTTCTTTTAGTTTTATTTCTCAGTTTTTCTCTTTGTAATAATGAAGTTATGAACACAAGCGGGCACACCAAGAGAATCATAATATGAATGTTGTCAGGGAAGTCCACTTTAAATCTTTTTTTCTCTTCTTTTCGTTGAATATTTCTTTTCAAAAATGCAGTATCATCATGAAAAATTTAAATGGAAAGTAAAGAGATAGGTAAATTTAAATTATCAATTCAACCCTGACCCAAGGTGCCATGAGTAGGACTACACTCATCTTAATGAGGATTTTCCTATTTTTAGTCTCTTTTATTTTTAATAATAATGCTTGGTCAAAGTAACATCTTATGCATCACTATATTAAGAAAATAACTTGCTCGCACATAATATTTTATATGATTTAGTTCTTCCTTTATTTTACAGTGAGATGATAGTGGATACAAAAACTCAAGTTTATCTTTGGCCAAAATAATTTCCTAAAAAGTTTTCTTTTGCTGTTTTGATTTTGTGTACT
This sequence comes from Picea engelmannii, assembly GCA_009831015.1. Lineage (NCBI taxonomy): Eukaryota > Viridiplantae > Streptophyta > Pinopsida > Pinales > Pinaceae > Picea > Picea engelmannii. Next base: position 87,950 of record ML811157.1, on the reverse strand, counting down.
TCTGATTTTGAATCCCATTAATAAAATTTGATTTTGTTTGTCGTGTGTTTTTTGTTTTCTTTAATTTCTTTGAATGAGTTTCCTTCTTATCTATCTTTTTGAATCAATATATTTCTGATCAAAGAACTATTGTCGAATGAAGCATTTATTTTAAGACTTGTGTTTTTCAAGCAAATTGAAATAGTTCAAAGAGGTCCTGATATTAAAATATAGCTAAGACAATTGATTTTTAAGTCAATTGTCACTCTCATTTTGTTCTCAAATTATCTTTGCTAGAGTATTACACCAGAGATATGGTTTAAATATTTGAGAATTATGATGATCTTTAAACTTTTTACGCTGTCCATATTCTTAAGGAATCACTTTTAAGTGCTTCCCCATTCTCTAGATGATTTCTTAAATGAAATCTAAAATCTCTAAACCATGATAAAATTTCAAGTTTTGAAAGCAAATAAACAACATGGTCAACTATTCACCTGTATTGCAATTAACCTCTAGTATCACCCCACTCTCTTTTTCATCAAGAAATATATAATTGTATTATTATTTAAAAGTGGCATAAGAGGGTTGGAAGCACTTATGTGTGGGAAGTGTGTGTAAACTCGTCAGGGTACTGAACAGGATCGTTGGCAGTGGGTAAATGCACACATGATACCAAGACAACTTCATCGGGGTACTGAACAGACCTATTGGCAATGAAGCAATGTCGGGTCGAGAGGTAGTAGGTATATGTTTTTAAATTATCTTTTATGGAAGTATACATCATGTGGATACAACTATTGGATGGGATTAAAGCATTTGAGTGGGTTAAATAACATCCTTGTCGAGGCTATGGATGCCTACTGGAAGCAGTGGCTCTGTCAACGGTATTGAATTTCTTTTATAAACATCGTGACTCTTTGAATAAGACATTATTTTAGGTTATAATCCCCTACAAAGAAAATTCTATTTTCTGGTTATAACATTGAGCTTATCCTAATACCATATGGTCTCAGAGTGAATTTATTTTAGGGAGCTTAAATCCTTTTTCAAGTATTATTATTTTCTTCCTAAGATGAAATATTACTAGATCAGAGATAACTGCTTCACCCAGTAAGTCGCCATTTGTTGGGCCCCAATAACTCCCCTTATATTTTTACAAAATTTAAAGGGCCCCTATTAGAATCTTGATAATTATAATGAGCTACAGAATCAACCTTTTCAAATAGTTCCATACCTTGGCTTGCTTTGAGACAAACTTAAGACATTCACTATAGTATGAGACATTAATTACAAGAGTATATGTCAAAAGTTAGAAACGAGCATCAAAATCCCAATTTAAACAAAAAAGTTATTTTTTTGTCAAATGTTTACTTTCGTTTAAATTATGATTATGTGTTCATTATTTTGGTCATTAGCAAGTTTGACTATTTTGAATAATGTGTTCAATACTTCATCAAATAATATATTGATTGGTTTCTCATTTTCATGAAATCATTTGGTGATATTAATTAATTAATTTTTTTTTCATTTTGCATCTCATTTCAAAATAATAATAATCAAAAAATTATCTATCATTTGTTTGATTTTGTAAAAAGATAAAATTAATGTTTTTTCTTCATTAACTTGAAGCTTCTAGATCATATTTGAAAACAAATTATAAATAATGTTTGTTTATAAGTTATAGTTAGTTTAAATTCATTTTTTATTTTCAAAGATTTTGTTTTATTCACAATTTTTAGGTTATTAATTTAGGTTTCTTTTTGTTTCATAGGTTTCTATTATCAAATATTTGATACGGATCTGATCATGGCTTGATTTTATTATCCAAATATGTTCAAGATGATTGATCCAAAAA
>ML811157.1:53107-85245 GCA_009831015.1 Picea engelmannii | reverse complement strand
TTTATCTTGTTGTAATCATGTATAATTATGAGATCACAGGTTTATGTTTGTGTTTCCTTTTCTGTCATTAAAACCTAAGCTACCAATACATGTTCTGAATTTATTTAGAATAGTCATAAGGTTCACTGCAGATTTCTCTCTTGAACATGGCAGTTGGATGTTCACCAGTCATGCAGATGCTTGGATACACCTCACTAATTCATTGACATGATAGCTTATTTGTATTTTTCTGTCATTTCCATATCATTGAAACTATAATGTATGGTTCATCTTTGACTATCCACATGTTTATGTTTCATTAACCTTTTTTTGTAAGATTCTTTAAATTTATAAAAGAAAAACAATAAATATTTTTATGTGCTTTCTTTATCTGCTTCCTAGAAGCAATCATTTTTCACATCGATTTTCGTAATTTTGGATTAAAACTTGCATCTTGTAAATCATGTAAATAAACAAGACTTGTATATCTTCTTCTTAAATACAACTACTATAGTTACATTTGAATATGTGTACATATATAGTGTGTGTTTAGTAATTAGTTAGTTATTTATTTCTTTTATTCGTTTCTTTTAGGATTCTTATATTGGCTAACAGAGCCATTAAACCCGTCAGAACGAATTACACCAAACGACTTGGGTTATTTAGAAAACCTTGGACCAGACTCACTCTTCTAGTTGACGAACAATCAATTTCACCCATCAACAAGAGCCTATTTTGATATTATGTTAAAATGCCAATGCTATAATTATATCCAAGAATCCAATAATGCATTCTAAGACTAAACATATTTTGATTAATTTCCACTTTCTATGGGAACGATTCCCATAAAAGAATATCAAGTTGGAGTACATTGGGACAAAAGAACATATTGCATATATCTTCACCAAACCTCTCCCAAGAGAGACATTTGAGTATCTTTGACAGAAACTTGGAGTAGTTTCTTCCCCACAGTGATCTACATGAGATTTTACAAAGACGACAGGGGGAGACAAATCATCAGGGGGAGTTACCATTTTCCATTAATGTCAAAAGGGGAGAGAAATATCATAAGCATGAAGACAAGGGGAGGAATGGTCATAGCGGGATTATGAGTGTTTCCATCAATTCCAAAGGGGGATATTATTGTAAAATTTATTATCATTTATGTCAACCCTAGAAGAATCCCCAAAGCAAGTTTGGAAGCCTCTAGAAGTGATGGGTGTATTTGAAGAAGTCTCCAAAGTGGTTCCCTTATGGACTATATTTAACAATGGTATGAATAGGAATACACTTTGAATAAGTCTATAAGAATCCCTGGAAATATGGTTAAGTGATTAAGAATCCCCAGAGGTGTGGTCATGAATCCTAAAGTTGTTTGAAGAAAAATTGTGTGAAGGGCATTGAAAATGCATGCAAAATCTTCATTGATTGATAGTCCTCGTCAAGTCATCTCCAATGGTAGGTGGAATGCCATGTGGTTTCTCATGGTTGAGGAGTTATGACCTATTAAATATGAATCCATGAAGTATGGTCAAGAAGCCCCAGATCTAAGGACAAGAAGTTACAAGTCAGCCCCAAAATCAAGTAAAGGGGAAAAACAATTGCAACAAGAAGTTATAGGTATGCCCTAAAGTCAAGTAAAGGAGGTACTTGAAAAAGTATAAATACACATTAAGAAAATATAATTTTCATCATTAAATATTGTGATCTCTTAGTGCAATATTTGTAGTGAATTTCAAAGGGAAGATGAAGTGAAGAAGGGTGAAATTCCAAGGGAAGATAAAGTCTTGTGATGATGTGTTCTAAGGTAAGTGTTTTTAAATGTCATCTTACCATGTTCACTATAAATTTGTTCCTGTAATGATTTAGATAATGAAACTTGGATGCTTTTGAGAAAACATATAAAGGTAAACATGGTATGAATTTCAAATTTTGGTCCACATTATGTTTGTAGATACACTCTGTGGAAAATAGGGTTTTTGAATAGTCTAGTAACTAGTTTCAAACATGTGTTGTGGGTAAAATAGTCATAAATTATTCATAAGGGATCCAAATTCTGTCAAAAAAATTGCATTGGAAAAAGTATAGTATTTATTATTTTGTGTGTGAGTTTCATAATTAGATAAAAAATATTGAGTGCATGGCATGTTGGAAAAATTCTCTCTACAAAATAGGCCATAATTCAGGAAGGTCTGCCATATTCACTATATCTCCTTTCTGGTGATGATTTAGGGAGAGAAAATTGGAGGCATTTTAGAGAAGATATATAAGAATATTTGGTATACAATTTAGACTTTGATTCATTACAGGTACAAAGTTATACTTGTTGGACGTTAGGGTTTGTGACTAATCCAAAAACTAGTCCCAAAAAAGTGTTCGAGATAAATTTAAGAAGTGATGTTGGGGTTTATATGGGGGCATAAGATATTTATGTGGAACCAGTTCTAAGTGGACCTATGTTTATGATATTGATATATAAATTATGGTGGATCTAGTTTTTGATGATGATGATGTATCAATTATGATGTATTAGTTGTAGTGGAGCTAGTTTTGATGATGGTGATGTATCAATATCAAATCCATTAATAGTGACAGGTTGAGTCTATCATTTATATTCAAGGGAGGAAGGAAGGGTAAAGGAAAGGTGGTTGGAGCATCCTTCTATTTGGAGCTAGAGAATTTAGTGAGTTGTATATTCCTTCAGGTTGGAGCCTGCAAATAGGGGGTTGGTGCCTCCTTCCAATTGGTGTTGGAGAATTTTGGAATTTGGCACTTCCTATGAATGTAATCCTCTAAAATATAAGAAATAATTCCATGGTCTTCTTCCATTTGGGTTTCCAAGTAAAATTAATGTGTACTATGTATTTGTGGTTATATGTTTATGGTATATTGAATGCAATCAAAAGTGATAAATTTTTTATATCTTAAATTCTTACATATTGTGATTAAAAGTGGTAAAAAATTCCTAATACTAATTCACTCCCCTCTTAGTAGTACTGAATAATCCAACATAACCAACACGAATTCAGTAAATTTCGTTGTTGCATATTTTGTTATGTGACAAATTTGGGGAAATATTACGAAAATGGAGTGAAATCCCTAGATTTCTGAGAAAAAATTCAAGTTAATTTACCTGAGAATAATTGAAGAGGTGATCAATGGCATTAGCATACAAGTCAAAGAGTTTAAAATTTTGGATTGGGAGGTCAAATTCAATTTTTTAATGGAGATCATGAAGTTAGTGAATCGACGACTTTGATTCATTTCAGGGTTTTGCAAATGGAGTTAATCGATGAATACAATTCATTTTCAGAGTTTGCAAATGAAGCAATTGACAATCGAGATTAATTTTCAGTGGTTTGGAAAGTGAAGTAAATCGATGCTTAAAATTCATTTTTAATAGTTGGGAAATGGAGAAGATCAATAGTCAATACTCATTGGTAGAGTTGGATGAAGTATGATGGATTGAAATTCGTGACTATTTTAACCAGGAGATCAATGAGCCAGATTCATCCTATATTTTGGTCAAAAATTTTCTAAGTATTCGAATTCAACAAAATTTGTGGGAAAAATTGGTTTTAAAAGATAAATCGTTGATGGTCGATGGTCAAGTTGATGAAATTGGTAGCGTGTTTCATGCTTCTAAATAAAATTGTTGATTATTGATCTCCAATGGATCTCAGATCAAATGTACAAGCCACTTTTCAATTAGAGCTATAAACATTGGTGATTCATTCGCAGGAATATAGAAGGTTTAGAGGATCAATGGCTAATATTGATTCAGATTTTGATATCGTTGATGCAAATTAAAGTACTATTACAATAGTAAAACAATCAATTTTCTATGAATATTTCCAGTTTTCGAAGTTCTTCAACTTGTATAGTGACTTTGAGGGCCTAAACGACATTTTTAGGAAATCAAAAGTCACAAGAAATGGGTGTACCTAAACCTATTATCTGTATCTTAAATAAATAACTTATAGAGATCTTTCCAATGAGCTATTTGGGGCACAAAATAGAGCTCATATCAGAAAGTTACAACTAAAATAGTACAAGGTATGTTTTCAGTACAAGTTTACTTCCAGAGGGCATAAATCCTTGCTTCAAGATTAGTTAGGGGTGCAATAATAATCTATGAAAAGGTTGTGATCCATATAAGTAATCCATGGATCCATATGTGGGATATGGGTACTTGCAAATGTAGAGGAAGACGAATAAGACACCTGTAGCATACAGGGATAAAATGATAAAACAATCTAAACTTCCTCAGACCATAACTTAATCTTGGAGCTAATATTCGAGAAAACAAATAGACATTGGAAAGAAATTGAGAAACAAAAGCCATCTATCCACACATAATTTTAAATTGTGCACTATAATTTTATTAGAAAGTAATAAAATAGGCCTAGAATTATGAGAAGTTTGTAGATCTATAGGGAATATAATGAAAGAATTATAAAGGCATAGGAAGAGATACTTCATAGTTTGAATATGTTGTATAAGCAAGCCAATAAATACTTTGGCACAAAATAAGCAGCTAGTTCTAGAAAAATGTCATCATCTAGATACCATAGAATAAGGGACGATCATGGGAAGGGAAGGAATTCAAGGAGTGTCATTAGGAACCATCATTCCCTAGAGAAATACACTAGAATATATAATGAAATTTTAGGTCCATGAAGTATCCCAAGTGTGCCTCGTGTTAGGAGGCAGAGGATAAGACCTAAAGTAGGCATCTTACAAGGTGAACTAAGGAAAATAAAGCCACCAAATTTCAATGTTGAGCACATACAAGGAGAAGAGTATGAGGCCTATTTATTGGAAATGAATAAATATTTCAAGTTGCATGATTACCCCTCAATGGTAGAAACCATAATTGAAACCTACCACTTTCAAGGAAAGACAACCATGTGGTAGGATCAACTTAAGAAAGTCAATAACCTTGATGAGAAGAAGGTCTCATAGATTATGTTCAAAGGATATTTATAATCGAAATATTTTTCCAAGCATTAATATGAAATGAAGAAGAAATATTTATTTGAACTCAAGATGGGAATCATGACAATGAATGAATATGAGAAGAGGTTCTTTTAATTACTGAAGTATGTAGACTTCATACAAGATGAGAAAGTCAAAATACAAAATTTTATGAGTAGGTTTCCCTCCTTATATAGTGACAAGATACAATATGATAACCCCAAAAATTTGGAGGAGTCCATAAGGAGAGAAAAAACATATTTATGAGCAAATCAGAGGAAGGCTAGTTTTCCAAAAATCTTGGAATGACAAGATGAAGGGTAAAAATGATCAAAGGAAGAAAGGTTTTAACACACCATTTTTCGAGAACAACCCACAAGAAAATTAGTGAGGAAAATCAACCAATAATGATCCCAAGATGGCAGATTCATTTGGGAAAAGGCCAAAGAAAAAACTTGTACAATGTTGGAGATGTGAGGAAAATAAATTATATAGGAGCTTCCCTCACAAAGGAGAAAGAATGAGTAATGTATACAACATTCAAGAGGATTAAATAGTGGAATACATGGGATGAAACATGCCAAGGATTTATATAGCCTTGGACAACAAGAAAGTAGAATATAAATCCCCCTTGATTGAAGTGGAAGGTAATATTGATAACCAACCCATAGAAATTTTAATCGATTTTGAAGCTAGACATAGTTACATATAATATAACATTGTTGAAAGATTTCACTTGAAAATGAGTAAGTATAACAAATCTTGGGTAGTTCAGTTAGTCACTAGGGCTAAGAGAAAAGTAAATGAGTTAGTTAAATATTGTCCAATAGACATGAATAGACTCAACACAAAGGTATATGTTAACATCATACCATTGTGTTTATATGATTGTCTAATTGACATGGATTGGTTAGAAAAACACCATGTTTTCCTAGACTATTACAATGAGACAATCACATGTCTTGATGAAGAAGGGAAACAAGGCAAGGTTCAAGGCATTCCAAGTGGGTTTTGAGTTGAGATTATTGTGGGATGATCTCAACCATTGATTAGGGATGACTTGGGATGATCCTAGCCATCCCCATTTAGGTTTCCTTATGGATTGATCAAGGAGGGAGAAAGGGGCCAAAAGAGGCTCATTCATTTATTTACTCACTTGGAGAGCTTAAGAGGGAGTATGAGGATGAGGATGGAAGCATTGAGAGAGGGAATCAAGGGCACCTCCTTCCATGGAGGGATCTAAGAGGATTTGACTCTCATTATTTTGTGGTGATAACACTTGCTTGGAGGAGGGAGCACTATAGGAGGAGGGCGCACACCTATCAAGGATGAACTACACTTGGAGGATTGTAGATCTGTTTGTTTCAGTGGAGAGATATCACACAAGATCACATTTGTGTGCAAAGGATTCTTCTTCAGAGAATCCAGGGTTAAGGGTGATTCACTTCATTGGGTTTGGAAACAAGGGGAAGATGCACACTAGTCTTGGGCACATTTCTTCTTGTATCCTTTGGAAATTATCAAGATATTTCTTTGTATACAGGTTCCATCATATTATATTTATTGTTGTATAACATTCTTTAGACAACACTTATATGTACTTCCATTCCAAACTAGTTTTTCCCTAGGGGGGGTTTAATCCAAGGTCATGTTGACAAAAAACACTTGTGTTCATTTCCTGCATGCTTAGAGTGTAATCAACTTATTTGTGTTGTAAATATCTAGAGGAGTGTTACTTGTTTTGAGATATATTGCATGTTCTAACCATCGATTCGAAAAAAATTGCAATGGAACCTCAAAGAACACTTAACCTACAAAAACTATGGGCAGAAAGTTACTAAACTATTTGTTTTCCTAAAAGTAGGAAAGGACAGTTTTGAATATTGAAACTTAGAGCTAAATTCTGGTCAAAGAAGACCAGATTTGGCAGCATCATAGTACCTCATTTTTCTTCAAAATACTATCAAATCATAACATTGTTTTCATTTTATACCATCAAAATATTCTTTCTTATAAAATAATTAATAATTCTCTCATGCACATAACATATTTGATAAAAAAATAATGAATACTTGAAGGAGGAGGTTCACCTAAATAATTTGAATTCCAAAGTCTACAAATATATGATAACATAAGTAAAATTTGTTAGGATACAAAGAAAAAAATGCCTCACAAACAGTGATGAGATGATCTAGATTTATGAGAAGAATGAAAGGAATAATAGAATGAATAAAATAACACAGAGATACATAGAACAAAAATAGATATCCAGTGAACAATAACTTCTATTGAATAAATAAAATAGGTTGAAACTATAAAACCGCAGAACCGAAAACAACTTGCTCGAATGGTGGTAGTTATCTCTGAGAAGTGATGTGGCTTCTATGCACATCCGTCTAAGCATAATGATTACAATGAGGCTCTAGAGGACTTTTTAACATTACTCGTGAATTCCAAAACCCTAAACATCCAAAAACCTAACCCTAGGATATGAAACGCCAAACGTTTTGTGGGCCCCAATGGGTAAGTTCATACCTCAACTTCCTGGGGTCGTAAATTTTGCATACAACCTCCATTTTAAGCACGTGATAGACCGTTGGAAAGGCCTTTTCGAGAACTACACATTATGTTATCAAACTTTGACTTCAACTACATTTTGACTGTGGAAAGAAAAAAAAAACATTGTTTAGGGCCCCAAAACCACCTATGAAGTACAAAACGATGTACTGACATGAAAACTTCTAAGATACACTAGCTGGATTAGGTGGGTGGCCACCAATATCCACCTAGAAGCTATGTAGGGATTCATACATTCCCAGAGTGTAGAACACACAATTAAAAGAAATTACAAAAGAATGTGTTGAACTAAAAACTATCAAGAGGGGCAAGTTGGAATAGGTGGTTGGCCACCAATATCCACCTGGATCAATCCTCCCCCTTTAGGAAGCAATGGTATCCATTGTGTTGAGTTCCCCCATTAGGTGAGTAAAATTCTGTTGAATTTGGCTTCGGGTAAGCCACTTGCCTTGGTGTAGGAGTTTCCCTGCCTTAACAACTTGCTAAAGATGGATCCTCTGCTGGTGATTTCCCTTGATCTCTGTTCCCACTATCTAATCATTGGATGCATGTTCCATGCAGTTAGAGTTGATCCCTATTGGTGTCAACTATTCTGTGATATCCAAGATTTCCAATAATGGTGGAAAATATGGCCGAAGGAGGTCCACATTGAACACTTGGTGCAAGCCAAGGAAGGGTGGAGTGTTGATCTCAAAATAATTTCTACCCATAGACTTGGTGATAGTGTAAGGCCCAAAGTGAATTGGGAATAGATTTTAATGGGGAATTGTAAGGCACTCTTTCCACAAATGTAACCAGTCCTTGTCTCCCACCTGAAACGGGTGCGATACACAGTGTTGATCATGACATTGCTTGTACTTAGCATTAGATTTCTACAAAATCTCATGGAACTATTGACAGATGTGTTGAATTTGCTCAATGAATCTGGTGTCTTTTTTGGCCTCATGATGAACATGAAAAGATTCTTCCTATGTGGTTGCAAAAGGTAGTGAAACATTAATGGTACCCAAGGGTTGGAATCCCATCCCCACCTGAAATGGGATATGATAGGTGGAGCTATGGAGAGCCTTGTTGTAGTTGTTCTTAACATAGGGAATACTCGCATCCCATATACACAGATGATTAGAGTTGTACATGCACAGTATTTTCACAATCATCCGATTGATGACCTCTATTTGACCATTGGTTTGCGGGTGGAAAGAAGTGAATTTAGTGAGCTTGGTGTCGAACAAGGACCAGAGACTCGACCGAAATGTGATGAGGAACCTATTGTCCTGATCTAAGGTGATGGTATATGGTATCTCAAAATGGACGCACACCCATTCAAAGAAGAAGTTGGAAGTATTTTTTGTTGTGATGCTCTTCTTGTAGGTTGTTATAATGGCCATCTTCGAAAAATGATCAACCACCATAAATAAAAAATCATTTCCATTCTTGGTGGATGGAATTCCATACATGTAATCAATCGAGATGGATTCCCAAGTCCTCTCGGGAGTAGGAAGAGGGGTGTATAATCCTTGCTTCTTGATGGATGGATTGACAATGGCATATGCAATGTAAGATCTGGTATACTTGCTGACATATTTTTGAATATTTGGCCAATAAAAATGTTTCTTTAGACTGACCATAATTTTCTCCACGACAAAATGTCATGCCATTTGAATGTAGTGAGCCTCCCAAACAATATTTTCACGCTCTCTTGTGAGAACATGGAGGTGGCCTAGATGGCCTAACAGTCCATCATGGATGTGAAAATCAGTGACATTCGCTCCTGTACCCAAGAGTTGATAGATGGTGGTGAAGTCAGGGTCACACTGAGAAATTTTGGGCCACTCAGATGCTTTATTCCCACATGAATGGAGCATTGTGGTGAGTGAAACAATGGGAGGGATATTGATGTAGTCAGCGACACGATTTTTTCTCCCTGTTTTATACTTGATATTGAGATGGAACTGTTGTAGGTCTATGGACCACTTTTAAAGGCAATTGTTGTGCAAATTCCCTTGTGTTTGTATGAACTATAGAGGCTTGTGATTAGTGTGGATGATTGTCTCCTTTCAGAGAATGTAATGTTTCCATTGACAATAGGCTTGCACAATGGAATACATTTCTTTGTCATAGGTGGGATATTTCTAGACAATATCTTAGAGTGTCTCACTATGGTATGCTACCGGATGACCATGTTGAGTGAGAAATGCACCTACAACATAGTCGATGGCATCGGTCTCAATCTTGAATGGTTGTTGCAGATTAGGTAAGAAGAGTACTGGAGTTAAGAACAAGTGATGATTCATATCATCAAATGCTTGTTGTTGTTTCTTCCGCCATGCAAATGTTTCATTCTAACCACCCTTGGTTACTTGGCTGAGGGCCCAAGCAATATGGGAGAGTCCCAAGATGAACCTTCAGTAGAAGTTAGCAAGTCCCAAGAAGCTTCAAAGCTCAGTTAGTGTGGTCAGGGCTGGCCATTCACTAATTGATTGGATATCAGTTGGATCCACATGTACCTCATGCCCATCAATAATGTATCCCAAGTATTGGACCTGTTCATGCCAAAAGAGAATTTTTACTACTTGGAATATAGCTTATGTTGTCGCAGAGTGCCCAAAACCTATTGAATATGTTGCATGTGATCCTCCCAAGTTTTATTGAAGATGAGGATGTCATCCATATATACCACCACAAAAGAGTTGGTGAATGGTCTCAATACATCATCCATAAATCTCATGAAAGTTGGTGGTGCATTTTCTAAGCCAAAGGGCATGACTAACCATTTGAAGAGACCTTGTTTAGATTTGAAAGTTGTCTTCCATACATCAGTTGGTTCGATGGGAACCTGGTGGTAGCCAGACTTTTGGTCAATCTTGCTGAAGAACTTTACCCCCTTGAGTTGGTAAAGAAGGTCATCAATTTGGGGAATTGGGTCGGTTCCTGACTGTGATTTTGTTTAATTCTCCATAATCAATGTAGAGACACGAGGTCCCATATTTCTTTTGCACCAACACAATTGAGCTTCCTCAAGGGGAGGATATGAGTCGAATGTGCCCCTTTTGAAGAAGCTCTTGAATCTGGCACTTGATTTCATTATTTTCCATCAACAAGTGACGATATATTGATCCATTAGGAAGCGATACGTCATCGGTTAGATCAATTGGATGCTTGACTTGGTAGTGTGTCGGTACCCTGATGGGTGAGGAGAAGATGTCTCTGTACTCTTCCAAGATCGTGTCCACTTTATTCTACTCCAAATAGAGGCTCTGTGCAGAGGTTAAGGATGTGGCGATGACCTTCTTCTTACTACGAGAATGGATCAAAAAGAAGATGAACTTCGTGGTCTGTGAAATGACCTTACTGCATTTCTTAGCAGAGATTAAAGAAATAGTGGTAGGCAGTGCTACCTCTACTATCCTATACAATTGTCTACCCAAAGTAATAATAAAACTATGGGTTCTAGACTCATAAAAAACATGTTTCTTCCATAGATATGGATGGTCTAAAAGAAAATCACAAACTTCAATGGGAGAAATATCACACAATACCTCATCTTTGAAGGGCCTGACGTTGTAGGGAAGATGAAATTGTTGGTTGACATGGAGATCTCGTCCTTGGCAAAGCCAAACGATGGTGTAGGGATAAAGGTGCGGTGTTATTGGCATGTCCTTTCGTGATCTACATTGATGTCGGTGACCACCCACCTATTCCAACTAGAACAAAACAATCTTTTGGAAACTTACTATTTTTAACAAGTTTTCGGTTCCTAAACTTTCGGGGCCATTTTGAGGTCCTAAATGAATCTTTTTTGGGATTGATCACCTCAGTGATGGCTAAAGGCTCTCATTGATCCCCCAAAATTAATCTCCTATATGATAACTTTCCAACAAGATCTTGTGCGCCCCAAACTAAGATCGTATTCAAAAGTTATGCCCCCCAAAAGTTGATACGCCAAACTACCCAGAACAGGGTCCACAAAACTGTTGGATTTTCATCTTTTGGGTTTAGGGTTTTGGATTTTATTTATGTTAGAAAGGCCTTTATAGCCTCATTGTAATCCATATTATTTATAATGTGAGTATCCATCACATCTCTTCTCTGAGATATGATGCCACCATTCTAGCGAGTCTTTCACTATGTATTTCTACAGTTTTGTACATTTCTCTCATTAATAGAAATTGTGTATTATTGTATCTGTGTGTTTATGGTTGCATATATTATATATTTATGTTATATTATTTGATATACAAGATGTCTCTGTACATTTTTTTATTATATCTTCGCTCTCATTTCATGTCAAAAATAATCCAGATCAGTGGTATGAGAGCAGGGTGCTCTTGATCGTTTTTTTCAGTGCATGTACTCAACGAGGTATGAATATAGCAAGTTGGGTCTCAAGATTGTATCTCTTGAGGAAAATCTCTCTCGCACACCCAATAAATTATCCATGGAAGAAGAGAATAAAATTGATAGAGAAGATGATTCTATTAATTTGTTGCTTGAGAAAGCTCTCACGTGACAGAGGGACGAAATGATGGAGAATTTTTCCCACATCCTTCAACACTTGATGATAACAACATGATATTCTTCATCAAGCGACCACTTTGGAGGCACCTCGCTTTTCAATGTACAATTTAATTTTGATATTCCCGTATTTGAAGGACAAATAGATGCAGATGCCCTAGACAAATGGTTAAATATGATAGAAGGTCATTTCTCTGTTCACAATTTTTCCGATAGGGAAAAGATCACCTTCACACTCCTTAAGTCTCTCCCCCATGTCAAACGCTGGTGGGAAACTTACTAGGAGAAAATTTCTACAGAGGAGTCTAGAATATATGGGGTCGAGCCCACTTGAGAGTTTTTTATAGATTCGGTCAATGAACAATATTACCTTGTTGGAAAATATGAATACTAGTACATGAGATGGACCACGTTTCTTTAAGAAAGGTGTCAAGTAGTGTTGGAGTTCACCAATACCTTTCATACCTTATGCACCAAGGTGGGTATCAAAGACTTTGAGTGACATTTGGTTTTGAAATATTGTGGGGATCTACACAGATATAACCAAACTAAAATGGATTTTCTAGACATCTCATCAGTCAGTGATGCTTATCAATATATTGTTAAAATTGAGAAGAAATTTAAGCACAAAAACAAGTGGGAGTTTGGGTCTCCAAATACACAACAACTGAATTATGGTAAAGAAGAACCTAACAACCACCCTTCAAAAAACCATTCCAAGCCACAAGAAAAGAAGGGTAATGGAAAGACAAAGAAGGAAACTAGAAAATGGTGCGATTTCCACAAAATACGCTGGAACAACACCGATGAATGTCACTCAAAATAATCATTGGTGGACGAGATCAAAGAGAAAGAGTCGAACCCAGATTCATAAAATAATGGGAGAAGACAAATCATCGATGCAGACCCCATTGCTACTATCATGGCCACAACAATTCAACCAGAAGAACCAACAGATTCTGAGGAGGGGGAGCACCTTTATCATTCACAGATGTGGGTGAAGGGGACCCCGCTACATTTTTTTGTTGATAGCGGAAGCCAAAAGAACCTCATCTCATCAAAGGTCGTCAAATAGTTTGGATTGTCGACAACACCACACCCGCATCCGTATAACATTGGGTGGCTTCGTCAAGGACGCGATCTTTGTCTCAGCCAATAGTGTCGATTGTCATATGACATCCAACCCTTCAAGGATGAGGTATTATGTGATGTTTCCCCACTGGATGTATGTGATGTTATCCTGGGCCAACCATATATGTGGAAGTGCCATGTTATTTATGAGTCTCGACCCCATAGTACCATTGTTTCTCTGGGGGATCATCTCTATAGGATACCAAAGGTAGTTCTGGATACTGTCCCACCTAAATAGTGCTACAAGGTAGTATATCATACTACAAAATTCAACTACTTCACAATTTGTTGAAAAGGTGAGGAAAAGGACACTACAACCAATGTAGCCTCAGTACAAGCACCTTTTATCCAATAGAAATAGGTCGACAAGATCTCCACAAATGAAAATATTAATTTTGCACACAGTCATGTCATGTAGTCCAACTGGTGGAACAAATTCAACCCCACCAACAACATCTTCGTGAAAACCTTCCACAAACCAAGCAGGGCTAGAACTCCAGCAAGGAAAGCAACTCACCAAGATTTCCCCTCTCCCCCGATAACTCAATGAAATGGAGACCATTTCTTCCTAAGGACGGAGGATTGATCCAGGTGGATATCGGTGGCTAACCACCTATTCTAGCTGGCACAAAATAGTCTTTTGGCAACTTACTATTTTTAGCAGGTACTCGACTCGTAAACTTTTGGGGCCATTTTGAGGGACTAAATGAAGTTTTTTCGAGATCAAGCATGTAAATGATAATCTAATTATTTGATTGAGCCCCCAAAATTAATCTCCTCTATTATACCTTTCTAAATAGCTATTGTTCACCCCAAGCGAAGATTGTATGCCAAAGTTACGCCCCTGAGAAGTTGATACACCAAACTACCCAAAATGGGGTCCCCAAAATTGTTGGCTTTTCAACTTCCAGGGTTAGGGTTTTGGATTTTCTTTATCTTAGAAAAGGCCTTTAGAGCCTAACTATAATCCATCTTCTTGTGAATATGAGTAGATGTCGCATCTATTCATAGAGATAAGTTTCCACCATTCTAGCGAGTCTTTCACTCTGAATTTCTACAGTTTTGTACATTTCACTCATTAATAGAAATTGTGTATTAACGTATCTCTGTGTTTATGGTTGGATATATGATATATTTCTATTATATTATTGGATATCTAAGATATCTTTGTACATTTCGTTATTATATATCCTCTCTCATTTCTTTCTGAAAATAATCTGGATGAAGCCGCTTGATGACCTCTACTGAAATCAAGTTCTTCTAAGTGTCACTATCAACAATGAAATGCATCAGAGTCATCTTTATCCACATATGTGTGTGAAAGAGGTGTTACCCTTCCTCTAGTTCTTCTAGTTATCTTCGTTGTACTTTGGTGCTAGTGACAATGGAACTTGTTTCAACATCGATGATCCACTTCCCACTTTTGGGATTTGATTCAGAGTCGGAATATGCCTCTAACTTGGAGGGTTTCATCTCGACCACCAGTGACTTCTTGGAGCTACATTCTTCAGTGTTGTGCCAATGGATTTTATGGTATTCACACCATTTTCTTGTGTCCTTCTTCGAATTCTCATTACCCTTCTTGGGTTGTGACTTGGAATGGTTGTCCCAAGAGAGACTGTCTTTGCTTTGTCCCTTGTTTTGTGGGTCGGGGCCACCTTTTCCCTACTTAATCTCTAAGGAGTTTGCAGATCCAAACTCTCACATATTCTGCTTAAATTTATTCTCGATCTTTGAAACATATCTATATGTCACACTTAATGATGCGATGTCAAGAAATGCCATTTCCGTTTGCCTGTATCTATGCAGACAACCGCGGTATTTGAGCACCATATTTCATTTATATTCTTTGATACCCAATTTGGTGCACATGGTATGAAAAATATTGGTGAAATATGGTACTGTCTAGTCCCTTTTCTGATGCAATGTGGTCCATCTTGTGTACTGATCCTCATAGCTTCCAATAGGTTAGTAGGGTTCTTTAATGGAATCCATGAAGGAATCCCATGTGGGGGTGACGACAAATATTTTAGATTCATCTATGGCCCTTTTCTTAGAGTAAGTATTTGACCAACCCTTAACATGGGGGATGGCCTAGAGAAGTGAAAAAGTAATATTTTCCCTATCGGAAAAATTGTGGACCGAAGAATTCCCTTCGAACAAATTTAACCGTTTATATGCAACATCTGCATCTATCATTCCTTCAAATAATGGAATATAAAAAATTTCTTGTACCTTGTAGGAGGTTGCATGGTCGTTTGATGAAGACGTGTCTCCTATGGGAAGTCGTCTAAGGATCTGCATGGATGATCTTACAATGTCATTACTGGTTCATGTAATACCCCAGACCGAACCCTTGTGAAATGTATTCATGTTTGTAGGATAGTGAGCCGAGTGTTGATAAGTTGGTAGGATTATGTGTTATAGGCCAAAGATCCTGGATGCTAATGCCAATAAGCTTGATTTTTGTATATGTAATTATGCATATCATTAATAAAAATTATACATCGTTGCATGTAGATGGACGACGAAAAAAGAGTGATGGGGGACGAAGCTTCACCAGGTAGGGAAAGGGATGGGGCTAAGAGGATAGGGAATAGGGGCTAAGATAGAGGGCTTAACCAAAGGGAATATTATAATATGTTCCTAAAAAAAATGAAAATATTAAAGTGGAGAAAAATAAACCTAGTTATCCTAAGTTCTTGGGAAAGGGAATGAATGCTAAATGGAGTGCATGAAGCTCCAGGAACATAGGTGTCGACCTGGGTGCATGTAGTTAAAGCTAGAGAGTTATCTCATTAGGGGGGGGTTCACGCCCCATTCTCCCATCCTTCTCCTAACTTTTCGAGCCTCCTTCTTGGACCTCTGCATATTGGAGGCACCTCTGAAACTAATAACTAAGGAAGTTGGCATGTGTTTTCCTATGAAGCCCAACATATCTGTACTTGCCAAAATTGTGTTGTGCCTTATCGAATTGTAGTTGTTGCCATTCCCTGATCTATATTTAACCCTTTTTGTTGTCCTCGCCTTGCTAGAATTGATTTGAAGTTGGTCAAAGAAGTGGGTTGTTAGGCCTGTGAGAAACTCTTTCCAGGTGAGAGAGCTTGCTGGGAAGTGATTTTCTCCTAGAGAGAGTCCAGCACTAGCTACAGAGCTCTGAGAATTCCTGATATGGCCTATTATCAGGACCATGAAAGGGGAATTGGAGTAGCCAATGGACTATGGAGCAGTGAAGGTGCATATTCCCAGGGGGAACAAGCATGTGGGGAATGAGAGTCTGTGAGTAGTGGGTGTAAGAAGGCTCTTGAAGAGAATCCTTCTAGTTTCACTATGTAGTCTCCTGTAACCTCAACCTAGTCTAGGATTCCCTTAACCTGGGTGGAGCTTAGTCCCAGCTCAGGGGTGACCCACTCCTGAGCATGATGAGCAGTGTGGTCTAAGGTTGGGAGGTTCATGGAAGGTCTGCACGCAGTTGGTGGATCTCAATTAAAATATAAGTATTCATTTTCCTTGTTCATTCAAATGCTATGTATTTATATATGTTGTTACATCTATGGTTTTGTCTGGATTACTACATGTATGCTTTTACTATTATTTCTGCATCAGTCTATTTATTAGAAGAATATGTTGTTTGTCTATGGTTATATTTATAGGAAGATGATAATTTTTATTTCTACGAGATAGCATGGCCCAGCCTGGGTGGTCGGGTGTGTTAAAACAAAATTGGTATCAGAGCAGTAAGATGTTCCTCTATGGTGTTTCCCAACGTGTTGGGTGGCTGGGAAAATTACAAATTGGTATTAGAGCTAGGTTTCCAAACTGAGCCTAGATGGGCTAGGAAAGTGGAAGTTGAAGAGAAGGTTTCATAAGGAAATTGTTGTCGAAATGGAAAAAATTGAAGTTCAAAGCCAAGTTTTCGACATTGAGCCTGAATTAGGCCATATAAGTGGTTATGGAATCAAAAGATGAGAGAAAATTGTTGTTAAAAGGAAAAAAATTGAATTTCAGAGCATTCTAGAGTGCCAAGAGAGAACCTTGGTCATTTTTGAAAGCTGAGGAGGTATAGCGGTTCAAGAAAAAATGTAGAGAAAAGAGACTGTAGTAACCGTGGGTTTGGAACAACAAGGTTTGAAGTTGAGTCATGGGATCTATTGGGGAGAAGGAGGATCCTTCACATCCATCATATATGGAGAAATGTGCATGAGGATTAACCCCTAAGTACTTCAGACTTCGTGACTTTGGTGAAGTTTATGTGTGATAGAGTAGAAAGGGTCAAAGCCTGAAGTTTTGAAGTTTCGAAGAGGATTTACATCGTAGATCTAAGGGAGAGTGTTTACCATTGGATTTGACCAAGGATGGATCAGAACCATAGGGTTAAGCCAAGAGAGGAAGGTAAGAAAGTTCTTGAGTTCGACATTCAGGAGAAATTGGGTATGCTAACGTGAAAACTCCCGAAGCCCAAAGTCCCAAAGTGATGTGGCCTACTGACGTCACTCGAAATGACGTGGAAACATGGGATGTGTGCCACATTTGAGAGAGTTAAGAATCATTGTGAGATTGAAATGCAGTTAGAATGTGAAATTATTACCTTCCTGATTGGACTGCGTTTTGGCTTTGTGTGTCCTATCATGTCACGCTCCTGGATGTGGCACAAGGTAGTTAAGCACCACGAAGGAGTTAGTAGGGTCAGGTCCACATTAACTTTGGTCACTATCTCTCAATATCGAGGGTCGGGAGGCATTACAGAGATCCAAGATGCACAAAAGATAATTATACAAGGTGGTCCCGCAATCCAAACCACGGTTTCCCAGAAGGGGTACGTGTCACCGTTGTGACAAATGCAAAACAATCAACGAGTTACTGCAAAATCACCGACCCATGTCCCCACAATTTGAAAAGTATAAAGTTTGATGTGACTATTCAGTATCTTAGTTCAAGTACAGAAACCGTTGGTCCCAGTGAGCGCATGACACCAATTGTGAAGTATGGAGACTTGACACTCCAGAAGAATGGTTCATAAGGGAATGAAAGAAAGAACTTTCAAAAAATTTGTAATGACGAGGTGATGAGACATAATGACATCACCAAAGGTGACATGGAAGTGTTCAAATATTAATGGTTTGGGGGTGTTGGGGGTGTCCATATGTGAAATCCTCCAAAGTCTTGAAGCTCTGAACCACCGAAGTCCTAGAGCTCAAATTCCTAAAATTCCATAGTGGGTGTTAGTCATTGGATGTTGGGTAGTCATGGACTGTTGATCCACACTACTTCACGAGTTCGTCAATCCATAAATCTAAGAGATTTGTTGTGATGTGATTTGAAAACATTCGAAGCCGGAGCCTGAAGTTTTAAGAATCCAGATAAATGCCCAAATCATAAGCATTGGGTCACAGTCATGGTCACATGGGAACCAAGGGCCAAAGAAAAGGGACCAACACCAAAATTTTGTTTTAGAATAGAACTAGGCTTAGAGATGGAAGCCGCAAGGTTCTTGACCGACCAAGACCTGCAGAAAATGGAATATGATATTATTTTGTTGAATCAGATTGGTTTATTCTGGAAGATTATTAAAGTATGATAGCCTGAAAAAATTTCGGTTAACTGCACATTTTGAAGAGTTAATGATTGTTAGAACCGAACCAATTTTTTGCATACTGCAGAGAAATGGGGAAGGAACATGGTGCTTACAGTTTGTAAAATGAAGTTAGAGGAATGGATGTTCTAATAGGATTTGAGGGATTGAACTCCAATGGGCATGAAGAAGAGATAGATAAGGAAGGTGAAATATCCCTAGGCCGAACCCAATTGTAAATGTAAATGCAAATGTACTTAAGCTGGTGAACTATTGGATATCATTTTTGGTGTGCACCTTTCATGGCATAGTGCATGCATGTACTGCACAGTAAAATGATGAAGTGCACACATTCGAGGATACCGCGCGTAGCAACTTAAGTGTGCGTGATTTTGAGGCCAGGGAGCCTTTGTGTATATGCTATGTTTAATAGGATGCTGAGCTAGTTTTGTGATGATTAGGCTAGAGAGCCTAGATGTTAAAATCCAGTGCGCCTATTTTTGTATATGTATCATCATTAATATAAAATACATCACTGCGGGTAGACCGACCACAATAAAAGAGTATGGGGGACTAAACTCCACTAGTTAGGGAAAGGGTGGGGGCTAAAAGTTAAGGAAAAGGGGCTAAGCTAGGGAACTTAAGCCAAAAAGGAATATTATATTACTATTTCTTTAAAGTATAAAGTGTGGATAATTATTTTATCCTAAGTTCTAAACATGGGGACAAGTGGGCCAAAGTAGCTCCCAAAATGACAAGTATCAAGTTTGATACATGCATACATATTGTTGGGACTTAGCTCATTTCCGTGGATTCTTTCCATCATTCTTTCTAGGATTTAGGCCATCATTTAGTTAGGCAGTCAATCATCCATGAGCATTGACACACTCATGGAGATATCTTTCGTACCTTCATGTCATTGTACCTGAACCTATATCTATAGCCATACATGTTTGTGTATCTGGTTAGCTTGGGATATGGACTGAAGAAGCAGGTTGTTGGGCCCGTGGAATATTGAAGAGGTGGGTTTTCAGGCCCATGAGCAATTCCTCTCTAGGTGAGATAATTTATGGGAATTGATTTTTTGAAGGTGATAAACCACAGCTACATGGCTCTGAGACTTCCCGTTCGACCTATTGTTGAAGCCTGGAAAGGAGGTGGGGCAGTTGAAGGACTGTTGAGCAGAGAAGGGGTACACTTCCTGGGGTGGGACATGCATGTGGGGAATGAGGGACCGTAGGCTATTAGTTTGAGTTGGAACCTGTGACAGAGTCTTTCCTATTGTCTATGAACCATTATCCTGGTTAGGAATATCTTTGCTCGGGTGGAGTTTAGTCCCAGCTCAGGGGTGACCCACTACTAAGAGTGATGAGCAGTGTGGTCTAAGGCTGGAAGGTTCGTGGAAGGTCTGCACGCAGTTGGTGATATTCTTACCAAGATAAGTGTCAATTGTGTGATAAATTTACATGATGCATTATTATTTACGTGTTTAGTTTTATGGGTTTATTCTATGCATGGCTATAATTTTCTGTATGTTTATGGGTATTTCCTGTATATGTTGCATGTCTATGTTTACTGTTATTTCAGTATGAATTTGTGCTTTTACATAATGTATTTGTATGTTTACATTTTATATATGAAGTTATGCAAAGGTTTTGCGTGTATATGTTTTAATTGCATGTAGTTCAAAATTTTTATGTGGCATAGCTCAGTTGGATGATGGGTATCTTACAATATGTTTCGCAGAGAGAAAAAAAGTGTTCTCTTGTGTATCGTGGCCCGACATGGGTGGTCGGGGACGTTACAATATGGTATCAAATATTCATTTTTCAACACTGAGCATGGACGGGATGAGCAAGTTGAGTTGAAGAGAAATTTCATAGAGGATTTATTTCAAAGTGACCAAATTTTGAGTTGCAGAGTGTCCATGGTAAAAATTAGAAACAACGATGTGGAATTGGGAAAAATGCCCAATTTCTGTTGTTAAATTCATGGGAAATTTGAGAAATTTGGCCATGTGGTGAGATATTCTTGATTTAATATTTTTTATAGTGAATTCAAATCTAGAATTGGTTGGATTTGAAGTTACAGTGAAGCCATGACGGATGGACCGAGTTTTATAATTAAAATTCTCAATTCATCAATTGAGTGTTGGAAAAAAAAAAAAATTGTTCCAGAAATGTCAACTCACAACGATTTGTTGTTGCATAGTTTAAATTGGTGTTATCAGGGTGAAATTAAACAAATTTCATAGTTGTAGAATGTCTATGGTAAAAATGGGGAAAACGTTAAGCAAAAGCCCCAATTTCTGCAGCGGAATTCATGAGGAATTGATGCGCATAAAAATGAATGTGCGTAGGTGGGTGCACTAAAAATGCATGATGCACAGTAAAAAGCTTGTGATATGTAAAAATTTTGGCACCGCACAAAAAAATGTTGGTGTGGGGTTGTGCACACAAAATTTTGGCACCGCGCAGAAAAATGTTGGTGTGCAGGTGCACACGCTAAATTTTGGCGCCGAGCAGAAAAATATTGGTGTGCGGATGCGCACACTAAATTTTGGCACCACGCAGAAAAAGGTTGGTGTGCGGTTGCGCGCACTAAATTTTTACGTCACACGGAAAAATGTTGGTGTGCGGGTGCGCGTGCTAAATTTAGCATTGCACGGTGTGCATATGCATATTAAGGTGTGCACGGTGTGCATACACATAATATTGGCGTGTGTGGTGTGCACAGTATTGGCAGAGAGCAAAGTATTGGTGTGTGGTGGGGGAGTACTAAAATTTGGCATGGTGCAATGCGTAGAGTGAAATCCACATGAAATATCAATGCACAATACAAAAATTGTGCACAATATGTAATAGGGAAAAAACTGGAATCTTACGAGGTGGACATTAGCGTGCAACACAAAAGTAGTGCACATTTATTGGTGCGACAGAGAAGTGATGCACAGTGGTTATAGGTGCACAAAGAACATTTTATCTTGTGTTGTTGTTGTGCATGCTAAATATGGGCGTACAGGTTGAAATTTGTGGATGCGAAGTCATCTGGAGGGTGAACAACAATGGAAAACCAACGAAATTCCATGACATTTTATACTATTTGAATGTCATCCCTTTGCAATGCATTTTTGACGCCCTTAAGAGTGTTTTTAGGTACTCAAAAACCACTAGAACATAGTGTACCAAGGTACACTTTGTCTCTTCATCTCAAATAAAAGATCTCAGAGATATCTTTCTAATGGTGTAAATTGTTCGGCAAACAGATCTTTTATGAGAAAGTTATAACACAAACAGTGGAGGGTAAATTTTAAGACCCAACTAACTTCAAAGAGCCATAACTTTCTGCTCCAGAATCAGATTGAGGCGCAGGAGCAGTGAATGAAAATATATTGACCCATAGAATACATTCCTAGAGCTGAATTAAATTTATGGCCATGTTAAAAATGTTTAATATGGAAAATAAAGTACCTATAGCATTACAGACCAAAAACATGAATTGGCCTAGAACTTCAGTAGGTTGTAACTAGCAGCCCGGAACCCAGAAAAAGGTGAAACTTGGATAGAGTGTCCATAATATGTATATTATGAAATCCAATTGAGCTCATATGAAAAATCCAATGGAATAGGTGAAGAAATGCATAATTAAAACATAGAGTTGCGCCAAGTTGAAGTGTGAATAGAAAAATTAATGGGCAATTTTCAAATAGCCATAACTTTATGCTCAAGACTCAGAATTAAGCATGGGAACATCCATTTTAAAGGAAGACAGAACATGATATCTCAAGTCCATCCCATTTTATGAGGCATAGGAGGTATGGGGAGGATGATCTATGAGGATAAATGAACAAAATCAAGCCTCCTACATTTGATGGTGAGCAAAAGAAGGATGGAGATGTAGAGACATGGTTGTTGGGCATGAGGAAGTATTTTCAATTGCATAATTATTTATCTCATGTAGAAGGTAGAATTTCCATCTATCAACTCAAGGTAAATGCATCCATGTGATGGGATCATCTTGTGAAGGTGCAACACATTAAAGAGAAAAGTGTTACTTGGAGAGAATTCATGAAGTATTTTGAGAAGAAATACTTGAATAAGAGATACTGTGAGAAGAAAATGAAAGAGTTATTTGAACTCAAGATTGGGAGTATGACCATAGATGAATATGAGAGCAGGTTTTTTTAACTTTTGAAGTATGTCTCTTTCATCAAGGATGAGACAGTGAAGATTCAAAGGTATTTGAGTGGATTTCCATCATTTATCAGTGACAAAATACAATATGATGATCCGAAGACATTCGAGGAAACCATAAGGCGATCTAAATGCCTATATGATCAACAAAAATGAAGGCCAACTTTCAAAAAATATTGGGAAGAAAAAAATAAATTCAAGATGGATTAGAGGAAGAAGGGGACTAAGCCACCATTCTTCAGAAATAATATTCATGGACAACCAACTTCTAGAGAACCCAAATTGATTGAGACAAGGGGTCAAAGGCCAAGGCAACCACCTATTCAATGTTGGGGTTGTAAAGGAGATTATATGTTTAGAGATTGTCCTCACATAGGTGAAAAAGTGAGGATTGTTCACAACGTACAAAAAGATGAAATAGTGGAGGGCATGGGCATAAATGTACCAAGGATCTATGCAGCCCTGGAAAACAAGCAAGCAGAGTATCAGTCACATATGATTGAAGTGGAAGGTATGATCAACAACCAAACCATTTCTATTTTAATTGATTCAGGAGCTAGTCATATTTATATGTATCCTAAGATGGTGCAAAATTTTCATTTCCCAAGAAGAAAGAATGGAAAATCTTGGTTGGTGCATCTGGATACTGAAGCCAAAAGAAAAGTTAATGATATGGTTTAAGTCATGTCTTATGGACATGAATGGACTGGACACTAGGGAAGATTTGAACATATTTCCTTTAGGTTCCTATGATTGTCTAATTGGGATGGATTGGTTGGACCAACATCATGCCATCCTAGACTGTCATAACAAGGAATTTACTTGCTTTGACAAGGAAGGGAACCCAAGGAAAGTGCAGGTAATTCCCAGGGCACTAACCATCAGAGAAATTTCAGCATTGCAACTGAAGAGATGTTACAGAAAAGGGTGTCAAATATTTGCAACTCATATGGAAGAGACACCTAGAGATAAGGTGCCAAATTTTTAAGATTATGCAGTCCTGGAAGAATTTGAATATGTGTTCAAGGAGGTAACAGGACTACCCACAAAGAGAGATATTAATTTCTCTATAAATTTTATTCCTGGAGAAGCTCTAGTGTCAAAGACTCCTTATAGAATGAGTACACAAGAGCTAAAGGAGTTCCAAGTGCAACTTGAAGAAATTCTAAAGAAGGGGTATATATGCCCAAGTGTGTCACCTTGGGGTGCCCCAGTCTTATTCATGAAGAAGAAATATGGAACATGAAGATTGTGCATTGATTTCAGACAATTGAGTAAAGTGACTGTTAAGAACAAGTATCCTCTACCAATGATTGATGATCTCTTTGATCAATTGAAGGATGCAAAGACATTTTCAAAGATAGATATCAAGTTAGGATACCATCAGGTAAGGATTAAAGAGGAAGATATCAAAAAGACTGCCTTCAGGACAAGGTATGGTCATTATGAGTTCACAGTGGTGCCATTTGGGTTTTCTAATGCAACAATTGTTTTCATGTGCTTAATGAATGGTGTTTTCTGAGAATATTTAGAAACGTTTGTCATTGTCTTTATAGATGCCATTCTTATATATTCTAAGTCAAAAGAAGAGCATGAACATCATTTGATAATGGTGTTGCAAATACTAAGGGGTCATCAGTTGTATGCCAAGTTGAGCAAGTGCTCATTTTATCAGAAGAAAATTCATTATTCGGGACATGTCATTTCAGAGGATGGGATAGCAGTGGATCCTTAGAAAATAGAAGCCACTAGAGAATGGTCAATGCCAAAGAATGTGTTAGAGGTGAAATCATTCATGGGCCTTGCAGACTACTATAGGATATTCATTGAAGGATTCTCAAAGATTGCACATTCAATCACTTCCTTGCAAAAGAAGGGCATGAAGTTTCAATGGACATTGGATTGTGAAAAGAGTTTCCAACACTTGAAACAATTATTAACAAGTGCTCCAGTACTAAGGATTGTAGACCCAAATGAAGACTTCATTTTATGCAAAGATACATGTAAAGAAGGAATTGGTGGATTCCTTAGTGAAAATGGGTTTGTTATATGTTATGAATCAAGGAAATTGAAGGAGCATGAAATACACTATGCCACTCGTGATTTGGAGTTGGAAACCATAGTGCATGCCTTGAGGAAATGGAGACACTACCTCATGGGGAAAAGGTTTGAGATGAGATCAGACTATAATGGTCTGAAATATTTATTTGATCAATTAACTCTAAATGCTAGGCAAAGTAGATGGTTAGAATTTCTAAGTGAATATGAATTTTATATAAAGAATATCAAGGGGAAAGAGAACAAAGTGGTTGATGCACTCAACAGAAGAGTGCATGAATTTCATGCCACATCCATTAGCATGTATGAATCATATTTGAAACACATAATTCTAGAGGCTGTAAAATCAGATTTGCAATACAAGGAATTAGTGGCAAAATTATGACAAGGTAATTTGTAGTAGAAAAATTGAAGAATGAAAGCTAGATAATGATGAAATTCTCATGTAGAGGGGAAAAATTTATGTACCGAATTCTCAAGAATTGAAAAATATGACATTGAAAGAAATGCATAATGTACCTTATGCTGGGGACCCAGGATATCAGAAAACTATTGCATTTGTCAAACGCCAATATTATTGGACAGGCATGAAGAAAGAGGTTGTTGATTTTATTGCCAAATGTTTGGAATGTCAAAAGGTAAAAGCTGGGAATAGAAACTCAACTAGTTTTCTACAACCATTACCCATTCCTGAGTGGAAATGGGAAGTTGTAACAATGGATTTCATCACCAAACTGCCCATAACAAGAAAGCAACATGATTCTATCATGGTAGTGGTGGATAATCTTTCTAAATCTTCCCATTTTATTCCAGTTAAGCTCACTCACAAGGAAACCAACATTTGTGATGTTTATATGAGAGAAATTGCTAGATTGCATGGCATACTGAAGATAATTGTGTCTGACAGAGATCCAAAATTTACCTCAAAATTTTGGAAGGGATTATTTAATGGATTTGGAACCAATTTGAATTTTAGTACAACTTATCATCCGGATCACATGGACAAACAAAGAGGGTGAATCTAGTGATTGAGAATATGTTGAGGATGTATGTGATGGATAAACCATGAAAATGGGAAGAATACCTACACTTGGTAAGTTTGATTATAACAATGGGTACCAAACATCTCTAAAGATGAGCCCATTTGAGACAATTTATGGCAGAAAATGAAACACACTAGTAAGCTAGGATAACCCAATAGATAGAGCAGTGGTTGGGCCAGATTTGCTCAGGGAAATGGAGGAGCAAATTATAAAAGTAAAGAAAAATTTAAAGGATGCCCAAGACAGGTAGAAAAACTATGCTGATAAGGAAAGAACTCACAGGGAATTTAAAGGTGGGGACCATGTATTTCTGAAAATTAAAGCCAACAAAAGTTCCCTGAAGTTGGGAAATTGTTCAAAGTTGGCATCTTGCTTTTGTGGGCCATTTGAAATCCTATAAAGGATTGGTCCAATAGCTTATATGATTGCATTGCCTACATCTATGTCTGTTCATAATGTATTCCATGTACCATTGCTCAAGAAATATATACTTGATGCTAATCATGTTATTGATTGGAATGTTATTCAGGTGGAGAAGGAAATCACTTTCCAAGTGCATTAGGTACACATTCTAGACCGAAAAATCAAACATCTTTGGAATCAAGCCATAGGGATTGTAAAGGTCCAATGGACCTGGTACGGTCGTGAGGATGCTACTTGGGAGCATGAGGATGCAATGTGGGCAGAATACCTGCATCTTTTTGAGGTTTTTTGAAATTTTTTTGTATATGTGTACATAATGCACTGAGGACAGTGCATAAATAACGAGAGGGGATTGTAATATCCCTAGGATGAACCTAATTGTAAATGTAAATGAAAATGTACTTAATATGGAGAGTTGTTGGATATCATTTTTGGTATGCACCTTTCATGGTAGAGTGTGTGCATGTACTGTGCAGTAAAATGATGAAGTGTGCACATTCTAGGATACCGTGTGCAACAAATTAAGTGCACATGATTTTGAGGCCAGGGAGACTTTGTGTATATGTTGTGTTTTATAGGTTGGTGAGCCAATTTTGTGATTATTAGGCTGGAGAGCCTAGATGTTAAAGGCCAGTGCTTCTATTTTTGTATATGTCCCATCATTAATATAAAATACATCACTACACATAGACCGACCACAAAAAAAGAATAGGGGGGACTAAAATCCACTAGTTAGGGAAAGGGTGGGGGCTAAAAGTTAAGGAAAAGGGGATAAGCTAGGGATTTTAAGCCAAAAAGGAATATTATATTAATATTTCTTTAAAGTATATAGTATGGATAATTATTTTATCCTAAGTTCTAAAGATCAGGACAAGTTGGCCAAAGTAGCTCCCAACATGACAAGTGTCAATTTGGGGACATGCATACATATTCTTAGGACTTAGTTCATTTCCTTGGATTCTTTCCATCATTCTTTCCATGATTTAGGCCATCATTTGGTCAGGAAGTCAATCATCCATGAGAATTCACACACTCATGGAGCTATCTTCCGTACCTTCATGTCACTGTACCTGAACCTGTATCTATAGCCATACTTATTTATGTAGTTGGATAGCTTTGGAGATGGACTGAAGAAGTGGCTTGTGAGGATCTTGGAATATTGAAGAGGTGGGTTGTCATGCCCATGAGCAATTCCTCTCTGGGTGAGAGAATTGTTGGGAATTGATTTCCTGAAGGTGTTAAGCTGAAGCTACATGGCTCTAAGACTTCTTGTCCATGCTATTGTTGAAGCCTAGAAAGGAAGTGGGGAAGCCGAAGGATTGTTGAGCAGAGAAGGGGCACACTTCCTCGGGTGGGACATGCATGTGGGGAATGAGGGACTATAGGCTGTTAGTTTGAGTTGGCACCTATGACAAAGTCTTTCCTGTTGGCTATGAACCATTAGCCTGGTTAGGAATCCCTTTAATCGGGTGGAGTTTAGTCCCAGCTCGGTGGTGACCCACTACTGAGAGTGATGAGCAGTGTGGTCTAAGGATGGGAGGTTCGTGGAATGTATTCACACAGTTGGTGATAGTATTACCAAGATAAGTGTCAATTGTGTGATAAATTTACATGTTGCATTGTTATTTACGTGTTCAGTTTTATGGGTTTATTCTATGCATGGTTATAATTGTCTGTATGTTTATGGGTATTTCCTATATATGATGCATGTCTATGTTTATTGTTATTTCAGTATTAATTCGTTGTTTTACATAATGTATTTTTATGTTTACATTTTATTTATGAAGTTTCTCAAAGGTTCTGTGTGTATATGTTTTAATTGCATGAAGTTCAAAAATTTTGTGGCATAGCTCAGTTGGATGATGGGTATGTTACAGTATGTCCCACAGAGAGAAAAAAAAGTGTTCTCTTATGTATCGTGTACCGGCCTGGGTGGTCGGGGAAGTTACAGAAGGAAACATGATGAAAATCATCGAAAAGTTGCAGAAAGATGTCCAGACTCACTGAGCAGATAACAAAAAGATCATGAAATCTAGGGAACAATAGGGAGAATTCAACATAAAGTTGATACAGAGCCTGGAAGGAATAGAAAAGAAATTGGATAAGGGGAGTGAATCCAGTAACTTAGGAAGTCACAGGTCCCCTGATGAGAAGAGAAACTCAAGGAGTGTTGGTAGACACCATCATCACTCCCAAGGGAACTCCAAGAGAAGGGAACACAGTAGTTCAAGCCCATATCCTACCAGAAAGCATAGGAGATATGGAGTGGATGAACTCAAGGGTGAAATGAACAATATTAAAGCTCCTATGTTTGATGGAGAGCACCGGAAAGAGAAAGATACTGAGACATGGCTTCTTGGCATGAGGAAATATTTCCATCTGCAAAATTACTCCTCTCATGCAGAAGGAAGAATTGGGATGTATCAACTGAAAGGAAAGGCATCCATGTGATGGGATCAACTTGTGTAGGTGCAACACATTAAAGGGAAAAATGTTACGTGGAAGGAACTCAAGAAACATTTTGAAAATAAATATTTAACTAAGAGATACTATGACCGAAAGATGAAAGAGTTGTTTGAGCACAAATTGGGTAGCATGATCATTGATGAATATGAATGAAGGTTTTTGGAATTGATGATGTATGTTCCTTTGATCACATATGAGACTATCAAAATTCAAAGGTATTTGAGTGGACTGCCATCTTCCATCAGTGTCAAGATCCAATATGATGATCATAAAAGTATGGAATAAACTACAAGGAGAGAAAAATTCTTATATGAGCAGAAAAGAGAAAATCCCACTTTCCGGAAGGCTTGGCAGGACAAGAAGAAGTTCAAGAAAGAGCAGAGAAAGAAGGGAAACTAGCCTCCCTTTTTCAGAAACAAACCTCAAGGACAACCATATTTTAGAGAGCAGAGAATGGATGAGGTAGGGGGAGAAAAGGCCAAGGCAGAGGTCCATTCAATGTTGGGGCTGTCAGGGACACCACAAGTATAAAGATTGTCCCCAAAAAAATGGAAAAGTGAGAGTTGTCCATAATGTTCAAAAAGTAGAAACAATGGAGGACATGGGCAATAGAATACCAATGATCTATGGAGCCCTGGACAATAAGCAAACTCAGTTTCAATCACGCATGATTGAAGTTGAAGGTATGAGAAATAACCATGCCTTTACTATTTTAATTGATTCAGGGGATAGTCATAGTTATATAGATCCCATGATGGTGGAAAGTTTTCATTTGCCAAGAAACAAGCATGGACAATCTTAGTTAGTTCAATTGACTGCAGGATCCAAAATAAAAGTTATTGAAATGGTTAAGTCATGTCCCATGGACATGAATGGACTGAGCACAAGGGAATATTTGAACATCTTACCTTTAGGTTCCTATGACTATATAATTGGTATGGACTAGTTGGACTAACACCATGCCATGTTAGACTGCCATAACAAGGAATTCACTTGCCTAGATGAGGAAGGAAATCATAGAATAGTCCAATGAATTCCCATAGCAATTGCTATCAGAGAAATTTCAACAATGCAACTAAAGAAGTGCTACAGGAAAGGCTGCCAAATATTTGCAGCTCATATGGAGGAAGCATCTAAGGATAAAGTACCAAATATTGAGGATCATGCAGTCCTAGAAGATTTTGAATATGTTTTCAAGGAGGTACCAAGACTAACTCCAAAGAGAGATATTGATTTCTCCATAAACCTGATGCCTGGATCAACTCTAGTGTCAAAACATTCTTACAGAATGAGTACACCAGAGTTGAAGGAACTACAAATGCAGCTTGAAGAGTTTCTAAAGAAGGGGTATATATGTCCAAGTGTGTCACCTTGGGGTGCCCCAGTCTTGTTCTTGAAGAAGAAAGATGGGACATTAATATTGTGCATTGATTTCACACATTTGAATAAAGTGACTGTAAAGAACAAGTATCCTTTGCCAAGGATTGATGATCTCTTTGATCAATTGAAGGATGCAAAGATATTTTTGAAGATAGATCTCAGATCAGGGTACCATTATATAATAATTAAAGAGAAATATATCAACAAGACACACTTTAGGACAAGGTATGGTCATTATGAGTTCACAGTGGTGCCATTTGGGTTATCAAACACGCCCATTATTTTTATGTTCTTAATGAATGGTGTTTTCAGGGAATATTTAGACAAGTTTGTCATTGTATTTCTAGATGACATCCTTTTATATTCCAATTCATAGGAAGAGCAAGAGAATCATTTGAATATGGTGTTGTAGGTGCTAATAAAGGATCAGTTGTATACCAAATTGATCAAGTCCCCATTTTATCAAAACATAATTCACTACTTGGGGCATATCATTTCAAAGGATGGGATAGTCGTGGATCCTGAGAAGATAGAATCCATTAGAGAATGGTCAATGCCAAAGAATGTGAAAGAAGTAAGATCCCTCATGGGTCTAGATGGCTATTACAGAAGGTTCATTGCAGGTTTCTCAAGAATAGCTCACCACATTACTTCCTTTCAATGGAAGGGGAAGAAATAGTGATGGACAGAAGAATGTTAGAGAAGCTTCTAACAATTGAAGCAACTGTTAACTGGTGCTCCAATTCTTAAGATTGTAGATCCGATTGAGGATTTTTTGGTTTGCATAGATGCAAGTAAGGAAGGACTAGGAGGATTTCTCATCCATAATGGGCTTGTAATATGTTATGAGTCCAGAAAATTGAAAGAGCATGAAAGGCTCTATGCCACTCATGATTTGGAGTTGGAAACCATTTTACGCACTCTAAATAAATGGAGACATTACCTCATGGGAAAGAGGTTTGAACTTAGGAAAGACCATCATAGTGTGCATTATCTATTTGATCAACCAAATCTGAATGCTATGTTAGAAAAATAGGACCGCGGAGCAATAAAATAAAACAAATGCAGAAACAAAACACAGAAGACACACAATACAAGACAGACACAGATTTACGTGGTTCACCCAGTGTGGGCTACGTCCACCAGAGAAATTGCTAGGTCCTTCCTTTATTATTATCCAGAAAATGAAGGGATACAACCTACATCAAAACTCGTTGTAACTTCCTCTTCTTTCTCTCACAGTGTCCTCTCTCAGAATACAATATTCACCATCATCCATAGCCGCAATACATTTCCCTCCTAAAAGAGGGTTGCCTTCTAGGGAAAAAAACCCTAACATAATCTCTACCGTTAGATCTGCGACCTTATAATGAATGGTCCAGATTTACAATGAAATTACAATATACTTTTACAAGGCAATTTTTGCTTCGGGGGCTTCACCCCCAAACCCTCTCTTGCCCCCAGCCTTGGGGATAGGCCCCTCAGACCCTGCAGAGGGGGTACCCCCCCTCTGTACTCCCCCACGTGGAAGAGTGTACATACTTCTAGGGTGTAAATACTTCATGGGGTATAAACACGGCTGAAATCAAGGACCTCTAAATCAGGAAGATAATCAGGCTCCACAACCAACAATCTCCCACTTGGAGACTGATCTCAACAACTCCACTGTTGTTGTATATGTTGGACTCTAAACCTTCTTGGACCTGGAAAATTTCTCATCTTCATCTTCATTCTTGAAGACCAATTGAAACTGAGCAAGAACTCAGTTTCTCCCTGGTTACTCCCTTTGTTAACATGTCTGCAGGATTCTGGCTAGTGTGTATC
>ML811157.1:10446-27837 GCA_009831015.1 Picea engelmannii | reverse complement strand
CGATTGCTTCTCTGAATTTCCTATTATGATAGTGATCTATCCTGGCAAGGATTTTGGTTTCTTCAATACAGATGTGATGTTTGGTTTTATCTGAGTGTTCTGCGAGAGCTGAGGGACGAGTGCGATTGTATTTGATGTCAGCGACGTGTTCTTGAATCCTAATTCTAAAGGAACGACCAGTTTCACCTATGTATTGTTTACCACAAGAACATGGGATCATATAGACCCCTTTATGTTCGATGGGATCAATAGAGTCTTTGACTGACCTAAGGGAATTTCTAATAGTGTTTAGGGGTTTGAAAGTTGCACCAATGTTTTTCTTTTTTAAAATCCTCGCAAGTTTGTCTGTTGTTCCTTGTATGTAGGGTAAGTAAACTTTAGACATATCATTATTTGTTTGTTCTTTATTCCTAGGTGTTTTGGTGGAATTTTGAAAAGCTTTCATTACCTGATGTTTTCTATAGCCATTATTTCTAAAAACGTTAAGGAGGTGCTTTTTCTCTTCGTCTAGGTGTTCATCATCAGAAATTCTAAAGGCTCTAGTGGCTCCCTACAATAATTTTTCAAGTATTTATATAAAAACAATTAAAAAATTTATATTTACTGATTTCATTTCAATAAGTCGACTCCCTACAATAATTTTTCAAGTATTTATATACATGTTATATTCTCTTTTCCTTCATTCTTCAAAAACACTTTCCTGATGATGGACCACACTAGTTTGGTCCGAAACGTCGAAAAACATAAAACCTATGTGATGGATCCGAAAGTACTCTCTGAACTTTCTTCTAGTGTTGATATCTTAGGGTTGAATCTCATAGGAAGAGATCTTAGTACCTTTTGAACAATTACAGATTCTTCGATTTCTTCTCCCAATCCTATGAGTGCATTCACTATTTCATCGACTCGTAAGAAGTAAGCTGCGATATCTTCATCTTCCTTCATTTTTAGTTGTTCGAACTGACCTCTATAGGTTTGAAGCTCTGTTGTTTTGACTTTTAAATCTCCTTCACAAATATTTCAAAGCTTGTCCCAAATCTCTTTAGAAGATTTACAATGTGCAACTTTGGTGAATACCGTATCACTGAGACCATTCAAAAGTGCATTTATGGATTTGGAATTATTCTCACTGAGTTTCACTGCTTTGTCATTTGTTGATGGAACTACTGGTGCTTTGTATCCATCTACAACTGATTGCCAAACTTGAAATCCCTGTGCCTGTATATATGTCTTCATCCTTATGCTCAAAAAAGCATACTTATGTCCATCAAACTGTGGTATTCCATTTTTATATGAGATGGTACTCTCCATGATCTACCTTTCAGTGGTTAAATTGGTTTCTAAAGGAACCTACTTTGATACCAATTGTTGGATTACTGAGAGGGGGGGTGAATCAATAATAACGTAATATTAATCCTTTTTCTTCAAATGTTATATCAATGTAGAATTATTATCCAATAATGAGAAGTAATAAATAAACAATCACACACATACACAATACACCAGTGTTTTATGTGGAAACCCAAATCGGGAGAAAACCATGGAATTATTTTTCTTATATTTCTTGAAGAATTACATTCATTGGAAGCACCAACTTCCTTTGTTTTCCAGCTGCAACTGGAAAGAGGCTCCAACCCCCTAGTTTCTCAAGATACAACCTGAGGGAAGTTCCAACTCCCCAAATCTCTGGCTACAACTAGAAGGAGGCTATAACCCCCAAGGTTCTCAGGCTACAACTGGAAGGTGGCTACAACCACCTGTCCTTGCCCTGTCCTACCACCCTGAAGTAGAAGTAGAATGATGGAACCACTATCACACTATCACTGTGAGATATACCACTATAAACCAGTACCAATAAATCTGAACCATGCATCAACCATGCATCAACATGTACCTCAACCTGCAATCAACCTGTACCACAAAAAAGTGCATCAACCATGCACTAACCTGTAATCAACATGTACCATAAACAAGTGCATCAACCATGCACCAAACTGTAATCAACCTGTACCATAAACAAGTGCATCCAACCATGTTCCAAGTATGTACCAATCATGTGTCAACTACTCATCAATATGTACCAACATCGTCAACTATACACCTCATGTATGTGCGCCAACTCATCAACTACTTGTCTCAACCATGTACTCAACATGTAGCTCAACCAAAATCCCTCATCAATTTCATCATCCAAATCTGATTTGTAGATATGTAATAGACCTGGTGTATATGATCACATTCCTACAAACTTTCCTTAAATTCAAAAACAAGAGACTAGCATTTTCATCAAACTTTTCTTTAGTCTCACATGCCTAGTTTTGGATTAGTCAACAACCCTAACTTGAAGTAATAATAACTTTGAACCTGTAATGCATCAAGATCTAAATATTATACACAATATTATTTAGTGTGTTTTATGCAATTCATCCAAGTGGTACTACTTGGAACCTCTTAGAAAAGGAGTTATAGCAAAAATGGCATACCTTGCTAAATTCTGGCTTATTCTAGAGAGTGACCTTGTAGAGCGTACCCCGCACAAAATGTTTGATGAAATGATATTAAATTGTTGCATAGAATACTAAATACTATATCCTAACTAACACAATTGGTCTCATTGAATTTTTATCTTTTATGAATAAGTTATGACGTGTTTACCCGAAACACCTTATTTTAACTAGTTTCAAGACTGGCCATAAACCCTATTTTCCACAGAGTGTAACTCCCAAAATACAACGACCCACAAGATTTATTTTTAACCAAATATACTTGGATATGTTTTCTCACTTGCATAGTAATTTAAGGATCTGAATCATTATATAAAAAAAATTATAGCGAAAATGGTGAGATGACCTGAAAATAACATACCTTAGAAAGCACCATCAAAAGAATTTATCCTTCCTTGCATTTTGGCCTTCTTTTCTTCACTTTCCTCAGAATTTTGGCTTAGATATCATTCGTATACCTCATAAAACTATAGATATTCAATATTCTCAAGTGTGTTTCAAATGAGAGAGCCTTGCCTCTTATTTATACTCTCCAAGTAGCTTCCTTAAAAACATCTTCTAGGTCACTTGGCCCCACTTTTCTTATTTTAGGGTAGGGTCCACTTCTAATTTCTCCATTAAAATTATTATTGAAATAATTTATTTTCTATTCACTTTGAATTATAATACACTCATCACTTCACTTTATTATTTACCTTCTAAAATCTCTTAAACCACTTTGATTACTTTGACCTTTCGGGGCTTCTAGATGACATATGAGGGTCCTCCAACTTCGTAAGGCCATAACTCTCAAACCATGAGGAGTTATGTGACGTTATACATACCACAAGAAATGGCATGACATGTAATATACATATAGAATATTATTATCTAAAAATATATCATAACTCATACCATTACCCATCAAACAAACTTGGGTCCATTACCCAAACCTGGGGTCTCCAACTTCTCATGGCCATAACTCTCTAACCATGAGGAATTATGTGACGTTCCACATACCACCGAAAATGACATGACAAGAACTATCCATCTATGATATTTTCCCTGACAAATTCACTTTCCTTCATCTCATTATTCCATAATTAAGCATGGGTTCTCTTACTCCACAAAGCGTCTTCCCGTGAGGGCTTTCACCATAAGGGGACCACTTTGGAGTTCATCCATACTTACCTCTTATCAACAATGACAAAAAAATAATGAGTCATATTTACATCAAACACTATTGGGTCCATTACCCAAACTTTTGTGCTACGGGTCTTTCTTCAAGGGTTGACATCAATGACAACCAACCTTAATCAACACTTATGACCTTGTTGTTAGACGTAAAGCATGACGCTGTGTGTTCCTTGCTTCTGACCTCGTTGTTAGACGTAAAGTAAGATGATTCCTTGCTTCTAACCTAGTTATTAGAGGTAAAGAAAGATGATTCCTCACTTATGACCTTGTTGTTAGACGTAAAGCGAGATGTTGATGTGGTCCTTTCTTCTAACCCAATTTTTAGACATAAAGCAAGATGATTCATCGCTTCTGACCTAGTTGTTAGACGTAAAGTGAGATGTTGATGTGTTCCTTGCTTTTGACCCATTTGTTAGATGTAAATAAAGATGATTCCTCGCTTCTGACCTTGTTGTTAGACGTAAATAGATATGTTGATGCATTCCTTGCTTCTGACCCAGTTGTTAGACGTAAAGCAAGATGATATATATATACCTTACTTCTGACCTAGTTGTTAGACGTAAAGCAAGATGTGACTGACACTGAGCTACCATCTTATCAGCTGTGACATTGAGCCAATGTAGTACTATGATGTGCCAGCCTAGTGTTGTGATGAGGTATCATTTTACTGATACATATTTGATGTAGATGATGATGGCATTCTTTCAAGAATGACGATGTTGCCGATGAAGAAAACTTTCGATGACTCGTAAATATGCCAGCCAATGTTCCAAGATGATATTGACGATATTGTCCTCCTAATGCCACTAATGATGCAGACCTCTCTCGCATGATGTTGCTGAAGAATACCCTTCTTGTTAAGGGGCAGTGTTGAAATAATTTAACTGCAAAGAGTATTCTTATTATTATTTGATATATTATTTAAAGGATTAATCCCCATTGTGGATTAATCATGTTGGTAATTGTATTAGGACCAAATCCCCTTTTGTGGATTGGTCAACATACAATTATAATAGGTATAATAAGAAGTCATCCCCAGCAGTTAATAAGAAGACCCATAAATATAATAAAGGTGGGTTTACCCACCTAGATTATGAAGTCAGCCCTGCCAGTGAAGAGACACTTCACACATGCTAGAACTTGTATAAATAAAGGAGGCTAGCGCCTCATTTGAACACAACTCACTTGCTTAGTTTGAGAGACAAATTATGATTTGTTATCAACAAAAGAGAGAGGGAGAAGAGTGGCACATCTTTTGGAGAGGACTATTTGTATTGGTTTGATTTATCTCTTGACATTGTATTGGCAATTTATGATAAGGAAATTTTTGTTGGGTTTTCTTCCCCTAAAGGGTTTCCCAGGATAAATGTTGTGTCTCTTGTGAATGTGTATTTCTCAGTGATCTTGTTCTTATGATTCTCTTATCTATTGAAATGCAAAGAACTATAATAATGGCATAAACATTAACAAGTTGGGCCAGAGTTTCTCAAGGAAATGGAAAAGAAAATGTTGAAGATTAAGAATAATTTGAAGCCTACCCAAGACAGGAAGAAAAGTTACGCTGATAAGAATATAAACCACAGGGATTTTAAAGTGGGTGATCATGTTTTCTTGAAATTAAAAGCCAACATAAGTTTCCTGAAGCTGGGAAACTGTTTCAAGTTGGCAACTAGATATTGTGGACCATTTGAAATCCTAGAAAGGATTGGACCAGTTCCTTATATTCTTGCATTGCCTGCATCCATGACTCTTGATAATGTATTTCATGTTTCATTGCTAAAATAGTATGTATCTGATCCTAATCATGTGATTGATTGGAATGTGATTCAGGTGGAGAAAGAAGGCGCCTTGCAAGTGCATCTAGTGTGCATATTGGATAGGAAGAGAAAGAAGCTCCAGAATCGAGCCATATGGATTTTAAAGGTCCAGTGGATTAGGTATGATCCTAAGGATGTGACATGGGAGCATGAGGATGCTATGCAAATAGAGTAACCACTTCTTTTTGAAGATTTTGAAAGTCTTGTTGATATTATGTAAATGAGTTGCACCGAGGACAGTGCAAAAATAAGGAGAGGGGATTGCTATACCCTAGGCCGAGACCCTGTGAAATGTACTAATGTTTGGAGGCTGGTGAGCCAAGTGTTGATAAGTTGATAGGCTTATGTTTTATAGGCTAAAGATTCTGGATGCTAAGGCCAATAAGCCTGATTTTTGTATATGTAATTATGCAGATCATTAATAAAATTTATACATCGTTGTGTGTAGAATGACCACAAAGAAAGAGTGACGAGGGACAAAGCTTCACCAGGTAGGGAAATGGATGGGACTGAGAGGCTAGGAAAGAGGGGCTAAGCCATAGGGATTAAACCAAGGGAATATTATAATATATTCCTGAAAAAAAAATGAAAATATTAAAGTGGGGAAAAATAAACCCAGTTATCCTAAGTTCCCGGGAAAGGGAACAAATGCTAAATGGACTGCATGCAACTCCAGGAAGACAGGTGTTGACCTGGGCACATGTAGTTAAATCTAGAGAGTCATCTCATTGGGGGGGTTCACGCCCCATTATTCTATGCTTCTCCTAACTTGTCAGGCCTCCGTTGTGGACATCTGCATCTTGGATGCACCTCTGAAACTAGTAACTGGGGAAGATGACTTGTGTTTTCCTGTGAAGCCCAACATATATGTACTTTCCAAAATCGTGTTGTGCCTTACTGAATTGTGGTTTCTGCCATTTCCTAAGCTATGTTGAACCTTTGTTGTTGTCCTCACCTTGATGGAACTGAGTTGAAGTTGGAAGAAGCGAGTTGTTAGGCCTGTGGTTGAAGAGGTAGGTTGTCAGGCCTATGAGAAACTCTCTCCAGGTGAGAGATTTTGTTGGGAAGTTATTTTATCCTAGAGAGAGTCCAACACCAGCTATAGATATCTAATAATTCCTAATTCAACCTATTATTGAGACCCTGAAAGGGGAAGTGGAGCAGCTAATGGACTATGGAACAATGAAGGTGCATATTCCTAGGGTGGAACAAGCATGTGGGGAATGAGAGTCCATGAGTAGTGGGCGTAAGAAAGATCTGGAAGAGAATCCTTCCATTTGCACTGTGCAGTCTTCTATAACCTCAACCTAGTCTAGGATTCTCTTGCCCTGGTAGGAGCTTAGTCCCATATCGGGGGTGACCCACTGCTAAGCATGATGAGAAGCATGGTCTAATGCTGGAAGGTTTGTGGAAGGTCTTCACGTAGTTGGTGGATCTCAATTAAAATATAAGTATTCATTTCCCATGTTCATTCACATGCTATGTGTTTATATATGATGTTACATCTATGGTTTTGTCTGGATTACTGCATGTATTCTTTTACTGTTATTTCTGCATCAGTCTATGTATTAGTAGAATATGTTGTTTGTATATGATTATATTTATAGGCATATGATAATTGTTATTTCTACGATATAGCATGGCCTAACCTAGGTGGTCGGGGGCATGAAAAAAAAATTGGTATTAGAGAAGTAAGATGTTCCTTTGTGGTGTTTCCCGACGTGTAGGGTGGCTGGGGACATTACAATTCAAGTCCCAACTTATTGTACCCAGATTGTGTCGAGGACATGCACGAAGAAAAATAATTGAAGATAAGATCACTCTGATACCACTGATCTAGATTTATGAGAGGAACAAAAGGAATAATAGAATTAATACAATAAAACAAAGATACGTATAACAACAACATATATCCAGTGAACAATAAACTTCTATTGAATAAATAAAATAGGCTAAAAGTGTAAATCTGTAAAACTAAAAACAACTTGCTAGAATGGTGGTAGGTATTTCTGAGAAGATATGTGGTTTCTACATGCATACATCTGAGCATAATGATTAAAATGAGGCTATATATGCATTTTTAACATTACTCATGAATTCCAAACCCCTAGAAATCCAAAAACCTAACCTTAGGAGATGAAACGCCAAACGTTAAGTGGGCCCCGATGGGTAAGTTGGTACCTCAACTTCCCAAGATCGTAAATTTTGCATATGACCTCCATTTTAGGCACGTGATATCCCATTGGAAATTTTGTTTCTAGAACTACACATTATGCCATCAAACTCTGACTCCATATACAATTTGACTGTGGCAAGCCAAAAAAAATTGTTTAGGGCCCCAAAACAACCCTGGAAGTA
Organism: Picea engelmannii; assembly: GCA_009831015.1. Classification (NCBI taxonomy): domain Eukaryota; kingdom Viridiplantae; phylum Streptophyta; class Pinopsida; order Pinales; family Pinaceae; genus Picea; species Picea engelmannii. Next base: position 19,982 of record ML811157.1, on the reverse strand, counting down.
CAAAAAGATGTACTGACATAAAAAATTCCAAAATAAGTCAGTTGGATTAGGTGGGAGACCACCAATCTCCACCTGGAAGTTGTGTAGGGATTCAAACAGCCCCAAACTATAGAACCCACAATTACAAAGAATTACAAAAGAACATGTTGAACTAAAAATTGTCAAGAGGAGCCAGGTGGAATAGGTGGGTAACCACCAATATCCACCTAGATAATGGGCCTAGTTGGTTCTCATATACCATTGTTCAAGCTTCACAAATGTGAGAAGGGTGAGATTAAATTCAATTAATCTCATGGAAATGATGGAATAGTTTCACTTTACTAACTTATGAAATGTTTCTCACATGATGTAAAGTATTAGATGTATTATAATAAGAAAAAGAAAAAATATTGTAGCAAATACCAACAAAATAACAAGAATAACAACACCAACAATAACATATTTATTGAATGAAACCAATGTTCACTTGCCTCTTCAAGAAGGAAACCTATAGAAGAGAAAATCTCTATTACAATAATTCTCAAGACAAGACTTTATCATGCCTTTTACGCCTATTTATACTAATTCTATCATTTAAAGAAAATTATAGAGGGAGATATTTCTAGAACCAGAAGCTTCTATTAAGTCTTCTTACATAAACTTGTTTGAATGATTAAATAGGCATTATTAGCTAGATATATTATTCTACCTATGTGAGGGGTTAGGGATTTTAGGTCCCCACCATTCCCTCCCCTTGAAGAACAACCTTGTCCTCAAGACTTGAGATGAGGAAATTGTTGCAGAATAGTAGTTGAATCCCAGGTGGCATCTTCCAGATTTGTGTCTTTCCACTAAACTAACACTTCCTTGATGGTATTTTGATCGAGATGATGTGTAATGACCCTTAATTACTAAGATGATTAATTTAATAATATAATCCTAAAAATATTAGCTAAACTATATTTATGTCTTAAAATAACAATTCTAATTGATTATTATTAAAATAGTTGTTTATGATGGTTAATGATTAATTTGATTATTAATTGATTCATTAATTAATTAAGTGTTAAATAAGAGGTGGATAATAAAATATAATGTTTAAATTGAGTTACGTATCCCACAAGGGATAACGTATTCAATACATTAGGATAAGTAATAAAGGGGGGATAAGGGTATTAATGGCGGGGGGATAAGGTGTAATAAAACAGTTAGGTAAGAGTTAATGTGGGGAAGGCGGTGAAGGAGGAATAAGGGGGGGGAAGGAGTTTGGAGGAGGATTCATTCTATGAGAGGGGAGAAGGGATTTTGGGAGAGCTTTGAGTATTGGACAGAGGGAGGAATTTGCAGTGCACCGGGGGGTTGCTGGAGGTTTTGGGCTCGGAGGGCTAGGATATCCGTTGATATCCTAGGGCTAGAAGCTAACTAGTCGACAGGGAGGTTGGTTTTGGGTGGTGTCCTAAAGAAGAAAGATAAGGAAGCAAGCTGCGGATAGCATCAGAGTTAAGGTACTTCTTTAAAATTCATGCATTGTTTGTATAAAAATTTGTTATTAAATTTTATTACTTGAAATATTAGATTGCGAATGTGCTAGATTAAGTAATTTTTAAATTTTACTGTAGTGTTGTAATTCAGTGGTTGATTAAATTAATTTAGAGCCATTACAATTGGTATCAGAGCCGTAGTTGAAACACTGGATCCTTAAGGGCCAAATTCCCTCCCGCCTTACCTGCAAACCAAACCAAACGCACTATTAATTGATTATATAAACAAATCTAAAAATATACAAGTAATTGTACTGTAATTTTTTATACATTGTTCAAAATTTCGTAAATATATGTATAGAAACATATCTAATATAGATTTTTATTCTGAAGGTCAGAACAAGTTCTTCCAATAAAAAAAAAACGTGTATTTTGACGAAAAAAATAAATAAATAAATAATATATATATAATATAATATATATAGGTTCTTCTAGCATTGTTATCGCATAGGTGTCGAGAAATGAGCAAAGGCAGATGAGTGAAGCAACCAAATGAATGAGAAGAGCAAAGGAGAGGACGAGAAATATCTCTAAGCAGTAAGCCACAATAGCCTGCAAGGCCATTTCATTGGAGAAGCTTTTTGTCTTAGTATTAGTGCTCATAATTATGACCAACTTTTGTATCAAACATAATAACGACAATCCAGGGTTATATATACACTCTTTCCGGATTTTACAGAGCTACAAGATATATAGAACAGTCAGGACAATATATGTACAAATTAAGAATGCAGTAGCCAGAACAGAAGGAAAATAAATCTGGCATTTTCGTAACATGTCAGGAGGGTAACAGAAGCTAATCCTCTCATTATTAATACAAAAATCACATTACCTACCAACAAAAAAAATATTTAAAAAAAATTGCATTAACAAGGAGGTTGGCTAAAACAAACACTTACTCTTGATCAACTCTTATTGTCACACTCTTCAACAATCCATCCTCATAGGTGAGTTGTATCTCTCTTTCATCTCCTGTGAATCTCAGTTTGCTTTTGTCTTGGTATCTCAAGCTAGGAGTACTTTGGTCATGGGACTCTGATTTCCAAGCCGTCCTAAAAAGACTCTTCAATTGCAACTTCGGTTCATACATTGACAGTCTGTCTAACACTCTGCTTCCACTTTCTTCTCCGCAGAAAGAATCAGCCCGAAAATCCAGTTTAAAGTCCCCTTCTCCCAACCCTCCAATCATGTCCTTTTCTGATCCTATGATTTGAGCTGGCAATCTATCCTCTGGATAGTACAACTCATTGCCTCCACCCATCACGCAACCATCCTTGTACCGTTGCTTGAAATCGGCATGGACACCCCAATCCAAAACACCGTCAGGGGTGGAGACACCAATCTCTTCCTTTCTAAGACTTCCTTCTTTTTCCCGACTACAATCATCCCAAGGCAAGTAATAGGAATGTTGCCGCTTCCTGTAACGTCTAGCCAAAATTTCGGGTTCCATAGAACATGCAAAACCTGGTTTCCTAGGCAAGACATATTGGGGCACATACTCATCATCAATATCCCCAGCAATATAAGCATCCTTCGTGGATACAACATTCTTCATGTTGGATCCTTTTAAGAGAAGGTGATCTGGAAAACGCCCGATGCCACCAGAACCGCTATGAGCTAAACCCTAAACATATAGACCATAATAACAGAACATTAGTAGGAGGCATAGTGAGAACTTGGGTGCTCAATAAACGCATGGTTAAGTATGAGCCTGGAGCTTGGCCAGGTGAAATTGAAAATCAATACCAAACTTCTCCATTTGGGTACCGATTTTATCACAACCATGTAACAGAAACAATGTATATATGCAGATCTCAGCTCAAAATTGCTCACTATCAGTGATTACAGATGGCTCATTTGATTGCACAATGGAAAAAGTCGGAAGAAAATTTGAAACCAAAAATAAAATGGCAGGAGATACTTACATTCTCCCAATGCAGTGTCGTCCTGATGATAATGAGACTCTTTCATATTTCAGTTCTTTCTACGTATGGTCTCTCGAATCTTAACTGATCGTCAAGAGCCAAACATTTATGCCTAAGCCTACCTTTCTGTCAAAACTCATCAAATGGTTCCAGTGCCCCTCAAATCCTTCGCCCAGTAACCAACACTCCCAAGCATTTTCATATCAGAAAATGCAGGAGTTCGGCGAAATTCCCCAGAACAGAAACTATGGCTGTGAAAGGAAGAGTTTAGCTGCAAAGAGAGGCTAGGAGGGAAACTGTGCGAAGGAGAAGGAGGCGGATTCCCAGGAGGCGATGGGCCTCATGCAAGCCCCACGTTGCCGACTTGGGAGTCTTGGGGCAAGTGGGCGACATGCGATCCCCACGTTGCCAATACAAGTTTTTTTTATTTAATTAAAAATTGGTTTAATTTAATTTGAGTCGTAAAAATTATATTGTAATTATTTATAGAATTTTCTTTTAAAATAAATAAAAAATTAATTAACCTATTATCGATATTAAAGTTAAAGTGAGTATCAAAATTCAAAAAAAAAAAAATTCAATTAAAGTTTAATTAGTAAGTAACCTTAATTAGTTAATTAAGGTAAAATGAAGTTAAACTATATTAAAAGTTAATTAAAATGTTAATTAAGTTAGAGTAATATAGGGATAAGTGAAAAAAAAAAAAAAATTGGAGTCCATGGGAATTGAACCCCAAACCTCCTTCCACCGGTAGAGTCTTTACAAAATCCGCCCTACCAACGTGCCATACGTTGTTTCTTTTACAATAATTTCACAAATAAATACTTTAACTGTCATACCCAAGACCACAAGCCAAGCTATCAAGCACCTTTTTAGAGCCATACAGGTCACATGCCAAGCTATCAAGCGCCAAAGACGTAAATGGAGGAGCCCACAAAGGGACGTATGTGCTCAATGCGGCGTCTTAAGAAGAACAATAACACCGAAAGGTACATAGTGCGGGTGTACGCATATTGGCGTAAATTAATAAACCTAAGGACGAGGGTCATTTTTAATCAAGTTGTAAGCGTAAATTAAAAAGAGCTCAGACTAGGACAAGCGAGAAGGAGGCGACATATGCCCTAGGAGAGTAAGCCTAGGAAGTGACAAGTAAGGCACAAAGCTAGCGTAGCCACAGGGAAAAGGAGCCAACAGTTATTTTCGTAGGGGCAAAGAAATGAAGCTTAGATGCTTAAACCTAACCCTAACCTAGCCAATCCCCTAATGGAGTAATGTCTGTTTACAGACAAGTAAAGAAAACTTACGCCTAACCCCATTTCTAAAGTTTAGTAACACCAATTTAAAACATCCTGGAACTCACCCTGACAACTTTGGTTGATGCAGGTCAAAGCACACAGGATGGTCAGGACTCGAGGAGGTCAAGGCGGGGCAGCGTCGTCGCAAGCACTGCCAGCGCCACCACCACCATCGCCCGAACTCGCCCTCATACTGCGCTCGTTGGAAGCCATCAACGAGACTTTAAAGGGGCGACAACCGGTAGGAACTGAAGTGGAACCCCCACCGCCTGGAATGGGTAATCCAGAAGCGTCAAGGGATTCAGGGGGAGGACCTCCACCTGAAGACATCACGCGAGAGTTGCAAAAGATCAAACTTCTAGAGTTTGTCGGAGGTCGCACCAGTGAACGCGCGGAAGCATGGTTGGAAGGCATGACCAGGTGTTTTTCCTTAAGGGACTATGCGTTCAACTCAAAGGCGAAGATCGCTATTTTTCAATTAAGGGACAGTGCCCTGAACTGGTGGGGTAACTTGGAAAGACAACTGCACCTTACCCCAGACACAGTATCTTGGGAACTTTTCGAGGAGAGGTTCAGGAGGAAATATCTACCGGTGTACTACGAGGAACAACAGGTTAGGGCATTTCATGCCTTAGTACAGGGAAACAAAATGATAGAAGAATATGAGATCAGGTTTATGGAACTGGTCAAATATGTGTTGTATTTGGATAGTGACCAATGACAGGCAGAGTGCTTCATCTATGGATTGAACCCTAGGATAAGAGCTATGGTGAGGATGTGGAATCCGTCTTCAGTAGCGGAGGCAGTGGAAAGTGCACGTTACGTGGAAGAACATATGAACTTGACTGGGGGTGAAAGATCAACATTTTCGCATCGCCTGGGGTTCGTAGGAAAGGCCCCACGGACATTTCCTAGGGGAGGGGGCTCAAGGCCACCACCATATGGTAACAGATTCACACCAAGAATAATAGCTACAGGGATTTCAATGGTAGTGAGTGCAACATATCGTTCATCACCAACGGTGCAGACAGGACCATGACCATCTCAGGGAATAGTGAGCAGGGGTAGGGGTTCTAGGGGAAGGAACTCATTTCAAAGACAGACACATAACAATGCACAGGTTCAATCTGGTGTTACCTGTTGGGGGTGCGTGGGACCCCATTACCAGTGTGACTGCCCAGAGTTACAATTAGGGTTCATGCACAGAGAAGGAAAGGCGTCGATGGGGAGAGCAAGTAGCAGCCACCATATTCACGCAGCAATTAATAACCACCAGGCCGAACATCAATCCACGGTGGTGGAGTCATCAGGTATGCTAAATAATATCAATGTTAAGATTTTGTTTGATTATGGTGCAACATATAGTTTCATTTCACCATCTGCATTAGAAAAAAGTGGGTTGGCAGCCTACGAGCACGATGAATTTAAACAAGTCGAGATGGCTTCGGGGGAAAAACAAGCAGTAGGACCTAGTGTCGATAATTGTATAGTAGACCTAGGAGTGTGTACTGCCAGGTTGAAAGTATACGTCACTTATCTTGGGGCATATGACCTAATCATTGGAATGGATTGGTTAGCAGCTCATCGAGCTTTGGTAGATTGTTTCGCAAAGAGGGTGTTTTGTGTCGATGATGAAGGAAGACCAATAGAGATCCAGGGTGTACAGAGAAAAGTGTCATTACGCTTTATATAAACTATGAAGTTCAAGCGATGCTTGAGACAAGGGTGTCGACTTTATGTAGTAGAGGCAGTGAAAGACAGGAAGGTACCCTCATTGGATCAGTATCCGGTATTGTCAGAATTTCAAGATGTTTTCCCGAACGAGTTACCAGGGTTACCCCCTGAGAGGGAACTTTATTTTAGAATTGAGCTAAAACCCGGTGCAGAACCAATTTCCAAAAATCCGTATCAGATGACAACGCCAGAACTTTGTGAATTGCAAATGCAGTTGAAAGAGTTACTGGACTTAGGGCTAATAAGGCCTAGTATCTCGCCCTGGGGCGCACCGGTAATTTTTGTAAAGAAGAAGGATGGATCCTTACGACTGTGTATAGAATACAGGGACTTGAACCATGCTACAGTGAAAAACAGGTACCCGATGCCGCGAATAGATGACCTCTTCGATCAGATGAAAGGAGCAGCGGTGTTCTCAAAGATCGATTTGCGATCAGGGTATCATCAGTTAAGGGTTAAGGAAGGTGATATCCCAAAAACGGCCTTTCGAACTCAGTTTGGACATTATGAGTTTGTTGTAGTACCTTTCGGATTGACCAATGCGCCAGCAGTATTCATGAGCCTCATGAATGGCGTATTCCGGAAGTACTTATACCGTTTTGTACAAGTCTTTTTAGACGACATCCTCATCTATTCCAAGAATGAAAGAGAACATGAGGAACACTTGCGAATAGTGTTGTCCTGCCTAAGGGAGAACAAATTGTATGGGAAGTTGTCGAAGTGTTCCTTCTTCCAAAAAGAGATCCACTATTTAGGTCATATCATTTTTGGCAAAGGAATCTCTGTGGACCCAGAAAAGGTAAAGGCCATTATGGAATGGCCAGTGCTGAAAAATGCCCATGAGGTGAGGAGCTTCATGGGGCTAGCAGGTTACTACCGGAGATTTGTAGAAGGATTCTCAAAAATAGCGAAACCCATCACCACTTTGCAACGCAAGGGGGTCAGGTATGAATGGACAGAAGAGTGTGATAGGGCGTTCATTGAGCTTAAGAGGTTACTAACTAATGTGCCAATTCTACGAGTGTCGGATATGGAAAAGCACTTCACAGTCTGCACAGATGCCTCGAAGCAAGGGTTGGGGGCCGTGCTAATATAGGATGGAGGAGTGATAGCTTATGCGTCAAGGAAGTTGAAGAAGAACGAAGAGTTATACGTGACTCATGATTTAGAGTTGGCAGTTGTAATGCTAGCTCTGAAACTTTGGAGGCACTATCTTGTTGGGAGAAACTTTGAACTTAAAACATACCATCAAAGTTTAAAACATCTCTTCACTCAAAGAGATCTGAATGACAGGAAAAGGCGATGGAGTGAGTTTATGAGTGAGTACAATTTTGGTATATCGTACATCAATGGAAAGGAAAATGTGGTCGCAGATGCCTTGAGTAGGAGACCACGAATCTTCTCCTTGGTACCCTTAAATATCAATCTGAGGGAACGTGTGTTGGAACAAATCCAAGGAGACAGTTGGTATTTAAAGGTTACTTCAAACCTCCAGAGTGGGAGGCAGTTAGATCCAAAGTACGAAGGGTATAGTTTGGAAATAGACGGATTGTTAAGATATCGAGGAAGGATGTACATCCCTGGCAATGGAGATATTCGAAGCATCATACTGAAGGAAGCCCATAGATCACTTTATTGTGCGCATCCGGGTGTGAAAAAGATGTACGCAGATATGAAGAATCTCTTCTTTTGGGTAGGAATGAAACGCGATGTAGTCCATTTTGTCACCAAATGCCTAGAGTGTCAATAGGTGAAAGTCGACCACCATCACCCAGCAGGCCTTCTAAAACCATATGATGTTCCTATGTCCAAATGGAAAGTCATCTCTATGGATTTTGTTGTGGGGTTTCCGCTCACATCCCATAGACACAATGCCATTATTGTGATAGTGGATAAGTTAATGAAGAGTGCTCATTTTATTACGGTTAGAGACACTTACGATGTCACTGATGTGGCACATGTGTTTGTAAGAGAAGTTATCTGTTTGCACGGGATACCTAAAAAGATCATTTCAGATAGGGACTCCAGATTCACTTCTAGATTCTGGACGAGTTTACAGTCAGCATTGGGGACTCAGTTGAACTTAAGCACAACTTATCATCCTGAAACAGATGGGCAGACTGAGAGGGTAAATCAAGTCATGGAAGAAATGCTTAGGATGTATGTAATGGATAATCAAACCCAGTGGGAGAAGTACCTACCTTTGGTAGAGTTTGCCTACAATAACAGTTATCATAGTTCCATTAGAATGCCACCCTACGAAGCTTTGTATGGGAGGCCATGCAGAACACCTTTCAGTTGGGATAGACTAGAAGACAGAGTAACAGTTGGGCCATAGTTGATTCAATAAATGGAGGAACAGGTGATTCAGATTAGGTAGAGATTAAAGGAAGCACAGGATAGGCAGAAAAGATATGCAGATGCACACAGGATCGACTGAAGTTATGAAGTGGGAGACCAGGTTTTCATTCGTATCAGGCCTAATAAGAGTACCATATGGTTCGGGAAGGGGACAAAGTTGTCACCTCGGTTTATAGGACCATTCAGGATCCAAGAGAAAATTGGACCCGTTTCCTATTGTCTCGTACTGCCACCCCACTTGCATAAAACTCATAATGTATTTCATGTATCTATTTTACGTCATTATGTTGTTGATGAATCACATAAATTAAATTGGAAGGAATTGCAGGTATCGGACGTGGTAACCCTCACGGTAGAACCATTATGCATATTGGACCGTAGAGTCCGACAGCTCAGGAACCATCTAGTAGACCAAGTTAAGGTCCAGTGGGACAAGTATAGTCCAGGATCTGCTACTCGGGAAGATGTTGAGACACTACGGAAAGATTATCCCTCACTATTTTGACCACCTCGAGAACATGTTTCTCGAAGTTGGGGTGTATGTAACACCACCTTTTCACTTAGACAACCAGGATTACCTGAGGACTATATACTTTATTTTCTAGTCACCATGAAACTATTAAGTGATACACTTAAACTTTAAAATTTATGAACTTTTATGAATGTTTAAATGTTAATGATGATGATGTACATGATGTGAT
>ML811156.1:188567-205450 GCA_009831015.1 Picea engelmannii | reverse complement strand
TTATTAATACAAATCTCCTCTAACCATTTCTGTCAAAAAAAACAATGCTTATCACAGTCTCGAGCCAAACCCTTGACCGCAAAGGCATCCCCCTGAAGCCAACAAAGCTCTGATACCAAATGTAGATTTTAACCTTCTACAATATTTACTACAAAAAAAAATTCAGTAAAATAATAAAATAAAAAATACAATGGAAAATACAAATATTACACAGAGATTTTCCCCCTGAAAATCCAAACCAAGAAAACCAACATATTCTATATTCATTCATATTCATACATTGTTTACAATACAATATACATATAGGAGCGAGCAGCATCCAAAACCCTAACCCAATGACCTGGATTAGTCAACAACCCTTATTCCTTAATCGGAAATATAAAACCATTGACAAAAAACCATGTGCTGAAAAACCGCCCAACAATGGACATGAAAATCGAGGCAAGACGAAAAATGAGGCAAAAATGTGACACATTTCCCAAGGGAAAAAAAATCTCGATGGCGTTTCCCCTGAACCCCTCCGCAGGGGGGGTTTTTTCCCCCTCAAACCCCCTTGCACTCTCAGTGCAACGCAAACACTACTACTCATGCAAAGAATAACACATACCCAACATAGTGAAATTCCTATGGTTGGGAGGAAAATGGTGCACACCTAATCAATCACCTTGGAGCTCATTTTATGAACAAGATAATTTCAATGTTTCTCCACCTTTGCATTCTTTTATGATGATGAATGAAATTCATTGTTGATTATGATATTACTGTTAAAATCCCATAGGATTAATATGTGAATGATTTGTTTCTTTTAATCAAATTATAATGCATTATGAATGTGGGAATACACAAGAAAGTCTAGTATTTGCAAACTATTTGGTAAAAAAATGAAGTTTGGAAATGGTTTTCTCTATACAAATAGGTTATTAATTGTATCAGCATGGTCCCCAAGATTTTTTATGAAGAATTAATAAGAATTTCCTCCTTAAGGTGAGAAATATGGAATCAAATTTCTCGTAGATGCACTTTTCTTCCTAGCCATTTTTTGAGTTTTTGTGTTATATATCTTTGTGTACACTCTCTTAGATGATTTGTAGATAATATTAGATATATACAATATTCATTATTTACCCTCAAATAGTATCATACTTTAGAATACTTATTGTAGCATTTGCAAACCCAATTTTGGTGTTTCTTGAGAATTTTAGAGTATGCTCGCTACTTTTATGAAGGAAAATAGAAACATGCTTACCAATTTCCTTTTGGAGGCCCATGAGAATAACCTATCATTTCTGATTTCCCTTAGAACATACATGAGAATGTCATATATGTACTTATTTGAACCTCTCTTGATAAATTTGAGGTTCTGAAGGTGGGAATGATGGTTTAAGGGGGTAATAAAGGTCATGAATGACAAATGGAATTCAAGAATGATGCACTGATGTTTAATGTGTTGGAATATTCACCAATACTAAGAGGGGGGATGAATCAATATCGAGCACCTTTTACCATTTTCAACCACAACATGTAAAAATCAAGTTATCAACAATTTATCACTCTATGATTGCATTGAATATATCATAAACATATAACCACAGATACACAATAGACAATAATTTTACATGGAAACCCAAATGAGAGAAAACCATGGAATGATTTTCTTATATCATGTCAAGAATTACATTCATAGGAAGCACCAACTTCCAAGATTCTCCAGCACCAAATGGAGGGAAGCACCAACCCCCTATCTATAGGCTCCAACCTGAAGGAAGATACAACTCCCCAAATTCTCCAGGTCCAACCCCCTAGTTTACAGGCTCCAACCTTAAGGAAGCCACGACTCTCTAGATTCTCTAGATCCAACTGGAAGGAGGCTCCAACCTAAAGGAAGCTACAACTCCATAGATTATTTAGCTCCAACTGGAAGGAGGCTTCAACCCCTTAGTTTTATGAGTACCAACTGAAAGGAATTTGTAACTCACTGACAAGAACCAACCTACTATTTGAAGACAATAATCTTCCCATGCGCCACCCAACCTCCCATAAATAGAAATGTTAGACTCAACTTGTCACTGTCACTATCACTGATATACCATCACTAATATAATCCCACTGTCACTGTCACTGATATACTATCACCGTCACTGATACAGATACATCATCACTGAGGGCACACAGAGGAGTTGGGTGCCCTCCATGGAATATTTAGTTGTTTTAGCAGTTTTTTCTACAGTGATAGAGGAGGCAACCAATCAGAAGAACAAAAGAGTAAGATTTTCTTCAGTCACAGAGGAAGTAAGCAGTGAGACAAATTGGACAACAGGATTTTTTGCACTGACTAAGGATGTGGTCAGCCAAGAGGACTGGAGAGCGGGATCTGCTTCAACGATAGAGGGAACAACCAATCAAGAGGATTGGAGTGCAGTTTTGGTAGAGGAAAGAGAGTGACTTTTGGTATGGGAGACAGAGGTACATCCAGATGATGATGGATGGGATACCTCCCTCGCTAAGAGGGATTGTTCTTTATTGTATCTTTGGAAGGTACTCCCACAAGAGGCCAAGGTGTAAGACATGTGGGAATATTTGTTGGAACCATATTAACCTTTTGTTTCAGTGAAATCATCCCCAAAATGAGGCTAGGGAACCATGGGAAAGTTTATGGGACTTGTGGACTTGTAATGGGGTGTCAGACCCATAAAAAGGAATAAAACATTACAATTAATTTTTAAGTTTAGAAGGGGTTAATAAACTCACTCATTGGACTTGTTTATAAAGAAGAGAGGTCATAGTGAGTCTGCACTTGTGCTAGGTGGCTTGGTTTTTTCAGCAAAGGGAAATTATGCATGGTGGAAAATCTAGCCTAGGGTTGAGGACTCTCTATTTTCTGATCTTGGAAAGGAAAATAACACCACACGTGTGGGAGAGAGAGACAAACACATAAGGAAGAAAATGTACAATTGGAGTGATTCGTATGGAAGTTTCCATACATGGTTTCATGGATGTACGTGGATTTTGTTGGGTTGTTATATTCTTTGCAGTGAAATTCTAGTCGAGGTGAATCAACTGATGGTCTAAGTCGAGGTGGATCAACAACATGTCGAATTCGAGGTATATCGACAACAATTCAAAGATTGAGGGATTTGTTTGGGTAAAGCTGAAGTCGAAGATATCGACAACAAGTAAACCAACAAGAGGTCGAAGTGCGGGTGTGAGATGACCGACTAGAGACCGAATGAAGGTCGACTAGTAAACCCAATTTGGATTCGATTGTAACAAAATCACGGGATTTGCGGGATTTGTAGCCAAATTTGATATGCATGGATCTGTAACCATTTTTTTGGTGCCAATAATAGGTTTTTGTGTGTTGTAAAGCATATAAAGAGGCATTTTCTAAGGCCATAAAGGTTTTTGTTGTTAGGAAATTGTAGAATGCAATTTTGCAAGTTAATGCATGTGTAAGTGTAGGTTGATGGTTATGCATATGTAAGTCGAATTGGCTACAGGGTTGTTCTTTCTTGTGCAAGAGGGTATGATGTTGACTGTGTCTTAGGTGTGGACCAAGGTTAGACATGTATCCTTTTATTATGAATGAATAATACAACAAGAGAGAAGAATGCTCAAAGGAATATTGGTTTTCCCGATTAAGGGTTTCCAGGGTAAAATCTCAGTGTACTATGTGATTGTTTGTGTTATTTGTATTATTGATTAAATTCTTCTTCTCTTCTGATAGGATTAGTGTGGAAGTGCCCTGCATTTCCTGACATGTTGTATCAGAGCTTAAGTATTCTCTAACATGTGGTATTAGAGAGGTGTAATGCTTTGGCGAGTATATCAGATCTTGATTTGTAAATATTGAATCTGAGAACTAAACCCTAGGTATAGTTAGATTCGTAAGTCATAAATTGTTTTAAAGATAATGGTAAATAATGGCGAGTAGTTCCAGAATAGAGATAGAAAGATTCAATGGCCAGAATTTTAAGCTTTGAAAGCTTAAAATGGAAGATCTTCTTGTAGACCGAGAAAAATGGACATCGATCTGTCCAGGTACCCAGCTAACAGTAATGTCGACGAAAGAATGGGAGAAACTCGAAAGAAGAGAAATAAGTGTGACTCAACTTTGTCTTGCAGATTCAGTGTTGTTGAATGTATCAGGTGAAAATTCATCCAATAAACTGTGGGAGAAGTTAGGTAGATTATACCAGTCGAAATCTCTGGTAAATAAGTTGTTTCTCAGAAAGAAACTGTACCTTTTGAGTATGAGTGATGGAAGTTCGGTGACTGAGCATTTAAATGTGTTTAATACGGTGTTAAGCCAGTTATTGTTTGTGGATATTAAGATCATTGATGGGGAGAAGTATATCAACCTATTATGTTCTTTCCCAAACTCCTAGGATAGATTAGTCATGGATTTTGGGAGTAATACAACCACACTAGCGCTAGAGGATTTGGTTGCTTCTCTGTTGTCAGAATAAATGAGAAGAAAGAACATGGAAGGATCGACCAAAGATATTATGGTAGTGAGAGGTTGACCGATAGACAGAGATAAAGGGAGATTCTTTGGTAGAAATTTTAAGTCGAAGGGTAGATCTAAATTCTCAGTTTAGTCAGCGCAAATATGTTGGAAATGCAGTAAAGGTGGGAATTATAAAAAGGACTATAATTCGAAGGAAACATAAGTTAGTTCTGGATCCGACGAGAAGCAGTCAAATGAGAGAAAGATGACCTCAGACAAGGGAAGTGATGTGTACCTGGCGTCGACCAATACATAGTCGAATCACGATGTTTGGTTGATTGACTCAGGAGCATCCTATCATATGACACCACATAAAGAAGGGTTCTATGAATATGAATGATATGATGGGGGTAATGTGTGCTTGGGGGAAAACTCGACAACCAAAATTATCAGATGGGGAAGAGTCTGATTGAAACTATATGATGGGAGGAAAAGAACCCTTCTAGGTGTGCTACACATTTTGGGTTTGGAAAGAAACTTGATATATGTCAACAAAATGAGTGATGCAGATGTGCATACTCTGTTTCACAAGGATTCATGCAATATGGTCAGAGGTGTGATTGTCTTAATGAGAGGACTTCATATTGGTACCATGTACAAGTTGTTAGGGAATTTAGACTCAACTAGATGCAACAACATCGTTGCTCCTGAAATCGACTCGAATGTGACTCGATTTGACTCGATGTCAAAACAAATCGAATTGACTCGAGTTAAGTCGGTTCAAATCGACTCGACAAGACATGATGAATTTGACCCAACCAGGCTATGGCACGAGAGGATGGCACACTTTAGAGAAAAAGAACTTCAAGCTATGAAAAGATAAGGTATGGTCGAATCTTTTCCTAAATGTGTTTTAGAATTTGAATTTTGTGAACATTTTATATATGGGAAACAAAGTCAGGTGAGGTTCTAATCTGGAGCGACAAGGGAAAATGGGATTCTAGAACTAGTGCATAGTGATGTGCTTGGCCTGGTTACAATGCCTTCACTTGGTGGATCCCTGTATTATGTCGCCTTCATAGATTATTTTTCCAGG
The DNA here is from genome assembly GCA_009831015.1 of Picea engelmannii. Taxonomy (NCBI): domain Eukaryota; kingdom Viridiplantae; phylum Streptophyta; class Pinopsida; order Pinales; family Pinaceae; genus Picea; species Picea engelmannii. The sequence continues at coordinate 199,907 of ML811156.1, read as the reverse complement.
AAGACATGGATATATTTCCTGAGGAAGAAATCATAGGTTTTCGAGAGATTTAAGGAGTTTAAATATCTTGTGGAAAACTAGACAAAGAAGAGGATTAAAGTGACGAGAACTAACAATGGTTGTGAATTTTGCAGAAAAGAATTTGATCGGTTCTGTAAGAAGTGTGGAATAACATGCCAAAATACCACACCATATACCCCACAAAAAAATGGAGTTGTCACGAGAATGAATAGAACGTTGATGGATAAGGTAAGGAGCATGCTTAGTGGTGTTGGGATCACACAAGAATTCTGGGAGGATGCAGTCGAGACTGCAAGATATTTGGTGAATATGTCTCCTTCATCAACGTTAGTCGACATGACTCCAAATGAGGTGTGGTCTAGTAAGAAGTCGTCGGTGGCACATCTCAAAGTATTTGGCTGTGTTTCATTTTTGCATGTTCCCAAGGAAAAGAGGAGCAAGATGGACAAGAAGGCAGAAAAATGTGTTTTCATCAGATACAAAGAAAGGATGAAATGATATAATCTCGAGTATCTTGCATCAAGGAGAATAGTGTACAGTCAATATGTGTTCTTCAGAGAATTCAGAGGTAGTTCTAATTCTGAGGAAGTTGTTTGGATTGAGAATAATCCTGATAGAGTGCAGTTTGAACTGAGGAATGAAGAAGATGATTCAAATAAGTGGACTGAATCTGAGGAAGAGATGGAACAATTGAATCTAGTGATAAGGAGGTCGGAAAGAGAAAGAAAACTAGTTGAAAGGTATAGTCCATATGACTTCCATTTTGCATTCGTGTTAACTGCCATCGACGATGAGCCAAAGTCATTCAGTGAGGCAGTCGAAACGAAAGAGGGTAAACTCTGGAAGGATTCCATGGTCGAAGGGATGGAATCCTTGTACAAGAATGAGACATGGTATTTATTCAAGTTAGATCGTGGAAGAAATCTCTTTGGTAGAAAGTGGGTGTTCAAGAAGAAGATGAATGTTGTAGGACAAGTCGAGAAGTTCAAAGCTCATCTGGTAAAGAAAGGATATTCCCAAGTGGAGGGAGTCGAATTCGGTGATATGTTTTCTCCTATTGCAAAAGTAACTTCCATTAGAGTACTAATGTCTCTAGCTACAACATTCGATCTCGAGATAGAACAAATGGATGTGAAGACAATGTTCCTACATGGGGACCTGGAAGAAGAAATCTACATTAAAATTCCTGAAGGATTTGTAGTAAAGGGAAAGAAAGAGTTGGTGTGAAAACTCAAAAGATCCCTTTATGGTCTAAAGCAATCACCAAGGATGTGGTACTAGAATTTTGACACATACATCCTTAGCTTGATATTTGTGAGAAGCAAAGTTGATCAGTGCATATATTCCAAGGAAGAAAGTGGGTGTTTCCTATATGTAGCTTTGTATGTCGATGACATGTTGTTGATTAGAAACAACATGGATGCAATAAAGGAGGTGAAGCAGAATTTATCCTCCAAGTTCGACATGAAGGATCTCGGTGAATCTAACTTCATTCTTGGAATGGAGATTAAGAGAGATCGAACTACTAGAAAGCTCTAGTTGAATCAAAAGAAGTATATTGAAATAGTTTTGAAATGATTCAACATGTAGGATTGCAAACTAATGAAGGTGCCAATTACTGTGGGACCAAGGCTTATTGTTGAACAGTTTCCAAAGACATAGGAATAAATTGAGGACACGACACGTGTTCCCTATGCAAGTGCGGTTGGTATTCTAATGTATGTGATCATCTAAACTCGACTAGACTTTTATCACACAGTGGGAGTGTTGAGAAGGTACATGTCGACACCTGGAAATGAGCATTGGACATCTATCAAGAGACTATTCATGTATTTATGTGGAACGAAGGACTATGCTATATGCTACCAAGGAAAACCTAGAGGTGATAGTGGTAAATTAGAAGTACATGGCTTTGTTGATGCTGACTGGGCTGGAGATCTATATCGACAGAGGTCGACCAATGGATATGTCTTCAAGATGTTCGGTGGAGAAATAAGTTGGATGAGTAAGCGACATGAGGTTGTAGCCTTGTCAACAACAGAAGTTGAATACATGGCAGCCACTCATGGAAGAAAAGAAGCGGTATGGATTCAAATATTATGTTCAAGAATCGGGGTTGAGAAGAGAGCTATGAAGGTAAGTTGCGATAGTCAAAGCACAATATTTCTGGCAAAGAACCGTACTTATCATTTAAATAATAATCACATTTATGTACAATATCATTTTGTAAGAGACATGGTGGAAAGTAGCAAGGTGCTACTGGAAAAAGTAGACACGTTGGAAAACATAGCAGACTCGTTGACCAAGTCTGTGAGTTCTATGAAGTTCTCTTGGTGCAGAGAGGTAATGGGCATTACTTCCCTGGGTCTGTGAACAAAAGTTTAGGAATCTCATGTTTCAACAAAGAAGACAATAAGTGGGAGAATGTTCAATTGTTATCTTCTTTGCAGTGAAATTCTAGGCGAGTTGAATCGACTGGTAGTCAAAGTCGAGGTGGATCGACATCAGGTCAAATTCGAGGTAGATAGATAACAATTTGAAGGTCGAGGGAGCCGACCGAGTAAAGCCGAATTCAAAAATATCAATGATAATTTAACCGACAAGAGGTTTAAGTGCGCGTGTGAGATGACCGACTAAAGACTGAATGAAGCTCAATTGGTAGTCAACTGGTAAACCCGACTTGGATTCGACTCTAACAAAAACCCAGGATTTGCGGTATTTGTAGCCAATGATATGCTAGATCTGTACGATTTTTGGGGTGCCAATATTTAGGGTTTTTCATATTGTAAATCCTATAAAGAGGCGTGTTGTAAGGTCATAAAGTCTGATGTTATTAGGTAATCGTAGAATGCACTTTTGCATGTTAATGCATGTGTAAGTGTAGGTTGTTGGTCATGCATATGTAAGACGAATTGGCTACAGGGTTGTTCTTTCTTGTGCAAGAGGGTATGATGTTGATTGTGTCTTATGTGTGGACCAAGGTTAGACATGTGACCTTTTATTTTGAATGAATAAGACAACAAGAGAGAATAACGTTCAAAGGAATGTTGGTTTTCCTGGTTAAGGGTTTCCAGGGTAAAATCTCAGTGTACTGTGTGATTGTTTGTGTCATTTGTGTTCTTGATTAAATTCTTCTTCTCTTCTGCTAGGATTAGTGTGGAAGTGCCATGCATTTCCTGATAGATTTCAGTGGGAACAGTCACACACATATGCATTTGGTAGTGGAAACAATCACATATGTATGTGGTTTGTAGTGGGAACAGTCGCGTACATCCGTACAAATCTTTCTGGGTAGGTGTAGGTCTGTATAGGGATGAGAGGTGGTGCCAGTAGGTCGTACAAGTGGTCTGCAACATATTTGTGGGAAGAATATATTTCCAGGATATTTGTTGAGGTTTGGTTCTCTTATTTGTATGGTTATTGGAGGATAAGGTTGTCCTCATATTTTGGTGATATTTGTATTGGCTAAGAGGACAAGGTTTTCCTCAATTTTGGTTATATTGTGTTTCTTTTTATGAATTTGATAATGTTACAAGAACATAAATATCATGTCTCATATGTGCTGGTGATTCATCTATGATATTTTGTGTTTATGTTTCATGTAATTTCTCTCAATAATTTTCAGTGTAAAATTGTTCATTGATAACAGTTATTGTTTTATTGTTAGATCACTAGAAAGCAATTTTTAGATCTGAAAATTAGTCACATAAGAGTGCATGTGAAAATTGAAAGAAACTTTCTACGAGAAAGCTTCATGTAGTAGTGTTTGAACAACCAAATAAGACCTTTGTTTGGGATCTTTGGTTCCATTAGTATGTTTTTCATAGTAAAAATGGGTCTCAAGGCCTATGCCATGGCTAGGGGGGGAAAACAAGGAACTTGGTCCCAAAATGAAGCTTCTCAAGCTTAAGGGCCATGAACTAGGAGTTGAACAATCTCATCGATACTTTTGAAATGATCTTTCACCTTCGAGTGAGATATGGGCGTCATTACTAGTTTTTCCACAACACATATATGATTCGAGGGTTGTAATATGGCTAGAGGAGAAAAACAAGAGCCTTAGGCCCTAATCAAATATTTATTTTCTCAATGGCCTTGAACAAGGCCTATGACTATGAATATGGACACTATTAGTATGATTTGCACAATAGGAATGGGTCTCATGATGCTTATCATGGTCGGGGAAAGAAAAAAGGGCCTTAGGCCCTAAATAAATGATTTTGGACTTAAGAAGCATGAAGAAATCCATCATACACACTGGAAATAAGGGATATGTTTTAGAATACCATGTGTATTGTGCATAGGGGAGAGAATAAAATGAATTATGATTTTTAATAGAGGGGCTTTACAACATCCAAAGTTCTTATAAAGTGTGTGTGTTCCTTAGATTCAAATGTTATTTGAAGAGAATGAGAATTGGAAACTACTTTTTTTTCTTCTAATAAAGGTTCATAATAACAAACTTGGTGGTTTGGGTTTCGGTTGCAAAAACATTAAAACCCCCATTTTCCTCAATGCCTCTCAATATCTCTATTTTTTTGGTTAGTTTTAAATAAGTTACACAAATCCATCAATGATGAAACTAGATTCCAAATATATAATTTTTTTTTTAAATAATACTGTTTATTTTTTTTTTTAATTTATTTATTGTTTATTTAATATTTAAATGCACATGTTTTTGTTTTTTATATAACTTTTCGTTTTCTTAACCATTTTTTTTTTTTTAATAAGTTGCACTAGAATATCTACAATAAAAAAAATTAAAATTATTTGATCATGTTAAGACCCTCAAATATTAAATTAATCCAAGAAATTGTAATTCTGTTATAATCACTTTTATAATTTTGAAAAATATATAAATTAACATTATAAATTTTGAAAAAAAAATAGGGCACAATAACAATGTTTATTTTTTTTTACAATTGTACAAGTTTGTTTAATAATATTCCATAATTTAGCTACACATGGTTAAGAGCAAGTGTTTCCTCCTAAGATGTCACAAGTTCAAATCCAGAGGGGGTAGGGTATGTATACCTCAATAGACTTTATCAGTCAAACCGCTGGGTGGAGGGAGTCTCATACACCAATTTGATATCTTCTTGGTTGTGGCCTTAAAAATAGATTATTATTATTATTATTATTTTGAAGTAAAACTAACATTAAAAAAACTCAAATTTTACGTAGTCTTACAAAAATTCTATAAATAGAAATTATATATTTAGCAAGCTAACTCAATTTTATATATTTCATCTTTTTATACCATCTTCAAATATATTGTGAAAGCATCTCAAATCATCTTTTCAAATTACAATATAGTTGTTTTTCCATGTTTAGATTCTTACCAACATTTCTAAAGATATCATCATTAATGTACACTAACACTTCTATGACAATTATATTTAATATTATTCATATAAAATTTGTGATTTTGAAAGTTAAAGCAAAGCCTTAATGGCAGTGAAGTAACGGCCAATATCTATAGTCTAATTGTTCTAGTTTTTTCCCTTTTTTTATTACATTTTCTGTTTGATTTTGTTTGACATCCCCTGGGAATTTGTTGGATCTACATATTTAAGTGGTTAACTTTATATCATTCCAATTCTCTAGGAGTTTTAAATTGTGATTTCGTGCAGATTCATACCTCATTATGAAAAGTGAAAAGTGAAGTGTTTGCTTAGCTTTATAGTACCAGGTCCGGAAGCCCAAAATGCAACACAGGAACGGGCTGAATCATATCATTGTATTTTGATATAGTATTGATCGTGCAGATACGAGAATAAAAAATCAATTGAATGTTACTTGGACGATTGTAAACAATGATTGGTTGTAATGGCTTCAAACCTAAATGTATTAGAAAATTGCCTTTAATTTTTAGTTGCCATATATGAAGATGAGACATATCAGCTATAAAGTTTTCAATGATCTGAATATAATTCTGAAAATTTTTAGAATATAAATGGAAAAATCGAGAAAAGGATGATTTAAATAATCGCAATCTATTTTAATATAGATGAAAAAACATTAGAAGAGGATTCGATCCCAACGGAGCAAATATTAATTTTCAAATACTACGCGACGTAATAATAAAGACAATAAACGTAACATCCATGTAAACCCTGCAAAAATAACCTTACAACGAAATATTTTACCTTGGAAATAATTCCTAAAATCTACTTGAAATCGGTCTTCAAAACAGAATTGCCGAGAAAATCAGCCCAGCGAAGAAAAGACCGATGGCAGTCGGTGCAAAAATGCTTGCGGAGGAGACGTCGGCGGGGTTTGAAGTGACCATTGGTGTGGTCGGATTAGTTTTACCGCCGGAATCGGTCGACGGGACCTTGCGGCTCTCAAGAGTCGACGGCGGACTAGCCGGGGGTATCGCAGCGCCGGCACCTGCCCCCCAAAAAAGTCATTTCAGTATTTCAACGTATTTTTTTATTAAAAAAGAAAAAAAAGAAAAAAAAACTTAAAATTCTTGCACCTTTGCATTGGCTGACGGGCGGCGTGGCGACTTTGCAGGCTTTGGGCATGGCGAGTGCGAGCGTCTGATTAATGGGAATGCCCACCGGATTGCTGCCCGTAAGTAGCTGGCAGAGACAAACGGGGTTCGTTTTCACCACGCTAGCCAGGCCACTGCAGCAGCTCCGAGACGGTTCCGCGGCGTTGCCCGTCACGTAGCTGATGCAGGATGCTAAACTTACACTGGCACTCGTACAGCTTGACGGTTTCTGAGCCACGGCAACGGCCGCGAGCGCGAGAAGCAGCAGTACAAGAGGCAGGCACGTTGCGGCAATTGACGGCATTTTGTTGTCTGTAATTCTTCCCATTTACGTGAAACAGACAGCGGGAAATTAAGTAATGCACAGTTGGTCCGGGGAACTGTGCTGAGCGGGGAAATCAAGTAATGCACAGGTGGCCTGGGGATTCTGGGGAACTGTGAAGAGCGGGGAAAGGGGTTTTGAAGGCGGGGCCGATCACGTTCAGCCGTCGATCTCAAAGCAAATTTAGAGCTCGCGCTACACGAAATGGTTACCGATGACCAACCCACCGTCGCTGTTTTTAATCGAATTCCATCTAGATTCTTCAGGTGGAGCAGGTGGCGGTTGTTTGTTTATAAGTTTCGGTGGGTTTATGGTTTGAATAACTTCTAAAAATACAATTTTCTATTCTCCATTAGTAGAATTTATATGGATGTTACGTTAAAGTATTTGCAACGAAAGTAAGGGTGCGTGAGTTTGTTCGTTTGTATGTTTGAGCTTTTCTATTTTACAGATCTAACGTCACCAAGAATATGTGCCAGCTATTCAGATTAAAACTGTATTCAAACAAGTTTACTCCCGTGCATGCCCATACTCGACAATAATGGAGTAAGCTAACTTGTGAGCAAATAGATCCGGGTTTTTAGGGAAAAAAATGGTTTGAATCTGGTCATATTTTTAGGGGTAGTTTAAATTTTGCATAGATCAAAGTTTCATGCATTTTAAAAACTTGTTTTAGAGGTTTTGCCTCATTTTAAACCAACCCAAATACTCAAAAAATCAATCAAAATTCTAAATTGACCAAAAATTTAAAACCGCACAGCTAAAAAAAACCTGCATATCCATCGACAAACTGTGCCCAATCTCAATATCATTCAAATATACCTAGGACTGCCAACTGTCACCAAAGTAGGTATGAAAGCTCAGTATTATAACGCTTCAAACGTATGATATTCCCAAGAAAATGAATGTTGACTAAGGAAAATAAATAGTCGTCATTTTCATAAGCCGATCCATCTTCAACAACCTAATGCTCATTCCTGTAATTGAAATTGAAATGTAATTTTTGTATATTATTGGTCGGATGCAGTGGTTGTGCTGTAGTTTGCTTGTTAATATTTTATTCACGTTTTCCTTCCTCCATAATTTAAAGGCACCGTTTAAACGGTCTAAGATTTGAACGGTTTCATTTTATTTTTAATTTATAAATTTTTGAAAAAAAATTGGAACACTTAATTATACAACTTAATCGATATTTCCAACAATTTAGGAATTCCGAAATGTTTAAAGATCCAACTATTTCTTACTTTATGTCCAACAAAATTGATAAAACTAGAAATATTTCCAACAAAATTCATAAAACTAGAAAAAATAAAAAATTAGAAAAAATAAGTTAATATCCAATTTTCACAATTTTCATCCTGAAATCAATTGATTTCATATTTGCTTTATAAATATTTTCTGGTTATTTACTTTATTTTCATTTTATATTTATGTGTCCACCTCATAACTTGATTTCAGATTTGCTTTATACACATTTTCTGGTTATTTACTTTATTTTCATTTTATATTTATGTGTCCACCTCATAACTTGAACATAAGAGTATAACTTAAATTCCAATTTAATTCCTTAAAAGTGACATAATTTCGTAGATGTTGAAAAATTGATGAAATAGAGTTAGGTGGTTTTCACAACATTTTTTTTAAATAACTATTAAGTTACTAAGATTTTATATTTCAAATCAAATTTAATTTATATTTCAAATCAAATTTAATTTATATTTTAAATCAAATTTAATATAATTTTATTGTAATATTTCTTATTTCCAATTATTTTTGTTAAAGGGAACTATTAATTCCTTTAATTTTTGTTATTTTATTTCTTATATTTTCAATTTAATTCCTTGAGAGTGACATAATTTTGTATATTTCAAATCAAATTTAATTTATATTTTAAATCAAATTTAATATAATTTTATTGTAATATTTCTTATTTCCAATTATTTTTTGTTAAAGGGAACTATTAATTCCTTTAATTTTTGTTATTTTATTTCTTATATTTTCAATTTAATTCTTTGAAAGTGACATAATTTTGTAGATGTTGAGAAATTGATGAAATAAAGTTAGATGGTTTTCACAACATTTTTCAATTTAATTCCTTGAGAGTGACATAATTTTGTAGATGTTTAGAAATTGATGAAATAAAGTTAGATGATTTTCACAACATTTTTGTTTAAGTATAACTATTAAATCACCAAGATTTTATATTTCAAACCAAATTTAATATAGTTTTATTTTAATATTTCTTATTTCATGTTATTTTTGTTAAAGGTAACTATTAATTCTTTTAATTTTTGTTATTTTATTTCTTATATTTTCAATTTAATTCCTTGAGAGTGACATAATTTCGTAGATGTTGAGAAATTGATGAAATAGAGTTAGGTGGTTTTCACAACATTTTTGTTAAGTATAACTATTAAGTCATCAAGATTTTATGTTTCAAACCAAATTTAATATAATTTTATTGCAATATTTCTTTTGTTAAAGAGAATTATTAATTCTTTTAATTTTTGTTATTTTATTTTAAACTAGAAAAAATGGAATAAATTTGCACAATAAAGATAATATTAAAAAAATGGCAAATCAAAATTTAAAGTAAAAATGTGGTGTGATAAAGAGTTAGAGGAAAAAAGAAAATTACGGTATTATAAAGATGTAATCAACCCTAATCTAGAAGATCAAAATTATCTATTTGTTTTGCAAGTGTAAAGAAAAAAATAAGCATTGCTAAGATAAGAACAAATTCTCATGAGCTCCATAGTGAAACTGGGCATTGGTCAATTCCTAAAACACCAAGGGATGAAAGAGTGTGTCACCTTTGTGACACTAAGAAGATTGAAGATGAAAAACACTTTCTCTTAGATTGTCCAACCTATACTCATATTAGATCTCATTTTCAAAATATTGATCACACTACCAACCTTCCTAACCTCTTAACTCAACAAAAGTATGGTGATCTTGGAAAGCTTCTCTTAATGCTTTCGGGAACAGAAACAAAATTCTAAAGATTCACAAGTAACCACTTACCCTCTTAAGGTCTGATAAACCAATTAGGTCTTAGTGGACGTTAATCATCATCATCATTAAGTCACCAAGATTTTATATTTCAAATCAAACTTAAAATAATGTTATTGCAATATTTCTTATTTCATGTTTGGATGACTATTTTGCTAATTTTTCTATAATAATAACTTATTTGCACAATTGAGATTATTTATTTACAAAGTAATTGTTTATTATGAATATAATGAACACCATTATGATATACATGAATCATTAATAATGATTATTATTGTTTTTAGATTTATGTGGTGAGGAGTTTAAGAGAATTCTAAGATTGTTCTAATTTTCAAATATACAACTTTTATTCATAGAAATTGTGAATAATTGTGTTAAATTTTATTTGTTATAAGAGTGGTATCTTATTGAGTACCTTAACAATGGAATTTCCTTCCAAAAACTTACTTGTGTACTTGTAGAGAAACTATTTTTCTTGTGCCTTAATATTTTGGAAATTTATAATATTAATTTTGCATTTTTTAAAAATGATCTAACATATCCCTGAAATTATATTTTTTGTTTGTGCAAGCTAAGAGGGTATTAACATGATCAAAACAGTTTTTTTTAGATGGTAGATATGTGTCTCCTCTAGATTTCTAGAAGAAATAACAGAGGTACGTACAAAAATAGATGAAAAATAGTAAACAATATTAGTTTTTTAAAATATATATATATTTGGAATCTGCATAGCTGACTATATTTATGTCTTTATTCTAATCAAAAAATGAATTGCTTAGCCTATAGAAAAATAATGTCAAAGACAGAGATATAGAGATGTATTCACAAAAATTGAGAGAGGCATTCACAAAAATTGATATTTTTATCAATTTGCAGACTGAACCACTAGGTTTGTGATCCTAAAGCTAAATTTAAGGAAACCAAGGAAGCACACACGTTGTCAATCCTACCCCCCAAAAAATGAATTCAAAATAACGTGCACACATTCTTAAGAGAACACATGCATTCCTAAGAGTGTGCACACACTCTTATAATTTATTTGTTCTCTCTCTCTCTCTCTCTCTCTCTCTCTCTCTCTCCTACATATACCCCCCTCTCTGTCTCCCTCACACTCTCACTCTCTACCCCCCATGTATGACTCCCTATCTCTCCCTCAAACTCTTATACATGGTAAGACCTAGACATGGCAAGACTTAGACATGACTTAGACATTGCAAGGAATGGAAAGACCAAGACCTAGACCTTTCCTTGACATGCCTTTGACTCTCACACTCACTTCCTCTCTATCCTCCCCTTCCTCGATTCTCTCTCTACCCCTTTTTCCATCCCTCCCCTATTACGCCCCCCTCTCTCTTCCACCTCTCTCCCACCCTTTCTCTCTTTGCTTGTTGTTAGTCTCAGTCTCACTCTCTCTCTCTACCCCTCTTTCTCTCTCTATTCCCCCTCTTTGTCTCCCTATATATCCCCCACTTCCTCTGACTCT
>ML811156.1:140696-153455 GCA_009831015.1 Picea engelmannii | reverse complement strand
CAGTCTATCTCTCACCTCTTCCCATCACATCCTCTACTCCCACTCCCCTTCTTGTTACACTACACCTATCCTCCAGTCATCGTTGGGCCATATCCCCTTCTCACTCCCACCTATCATCTCTCGCCAAGTGTCTTGCCGCTCACGACCTCCCTGGCAGATGGTCCCATCCCATCTACTACCACAACATCACATCCGCCCCCACATCCTTGTCCCATGCCACTCCACTTTTGACCTATCCTAGCGTAGTGAACACACCTTCCGCCACCTGCACTTTCCATGTCACCCCCCACCTATCTTGCCTGACCACACGGGTGCTCCTCGTCGCACCTTCACGACATTGGCATCATCGTCCCTGCCAAGAGTCTCTTCCACGACCACCAACTGGGTCCCCTCATAACAGTCCAACAAAGCAGCAACAGCCAAGGGGAGGCCACCACATTGTTCAGGAGCAGAGTTGAATTAGGCCTCTCTAATCTCGAGGTAGAATTTAATGCAAATAGAGAAGGTGGGTGAGATGTCGTCTCCTCCCTTAAATAGAAGGCCAGAGAGGGATAAAGCACATGTGTAGGCTATCAGTCCGGATTGACAGAGATCACGTCCAATAAGAATACCGCATGGGAAGTTTGACCAACGTCTGCATGTGCATCCTGCCAGAGAAGCTTGTCAACGTAAAGCCTTGAATGCATGACATGATCACATTTCGGGCAATGAAGCCAGTTCTAAGTATATGTAGGGATTTTTTCCATTTTTGTTAGTATTGATGGTAGAGCTAAGCTCCTAATTGTAAAGTTTTAGCAAGGCCTCTGGTTCTCTGGTTATAGACTGATATTTGAGACTTCTTGTTTAATGGCAGCCAACCTCTTCCTTACTCTTTTCTTCTAACTCTCAAATCCCTGGCATGGATGATCTAGTCGGGTGTTGTAATGACTTTATGATGTAGGTTTGATTATATCGGTTACTGTAGCATTTTAAGTTTCTTGGAGTTTTCGAGTCTGAGAGGATCTCATATCTGAGACTTTTTCTCCAAAGGCTGCTGGAATACCAGATGTCCAGAGCAGAATTTCATTCTTCTCTTGTTTTTCCTCCACCTACTCACCACTATACAAACTTACTGGCCTAAGTTAGATAAAGACCTCACCTAGCTCTGTATTTCCAACCCGACTTTCTGAGTTAAAACAATATTGTTCTGAGTTTACTCCCATTCAGTCACCCTTTATAAACAACCTATGACATATAAACTGATGGGTATCAGGCTTACTCCTACTACAATCCAGGCATGATTCCTGGAGCTAACACAATCCATATATACCCCCTTCTCTCTTTACCTCTTTCATATAACCCTTTCTCTATCTCTCTCTTTAATTTAGTCTTGTTGTTTAATTCATAGACAATTTTGTGATATTGCAAGACAATTGTGGGAAGAATTGGAAGAAAAACTTGTCCAAGTGGAATTAGAATTGTTGGTTGTGTCTGATTGTGTCTTTTTGGAATTGGAAGAAAATTTTGGCCAATTGGAATTGTTAGCTGTGTCTTATTTTGTAATACCAAGACAAATTTTTCTGATTGGAATTGTTAGTTACAGTGTCTTCTTGTGTAATACCAAGACAAATTTGTCCAAATAGAATTATTAGTTATGTAACACGAATACAAATGATCCAGGTGGATATCGATAGCCACCCACCTCTTCGAACTGGCTCACTTACAACTTTCATCTTGGTAGTTATAGTTTTTATCTTGACAATTTGTTTCTATCTTTTCATATCGTAAACTTATTGGGATGTTTTGAGGCCCTAAATAACAATTTTTGGGCCCACCAGAGTCACACTATATACAAAGTTAGAGTGTGATGGAAAGATTTGTATTCCCCGGATAGACATTTCCAACGGGTTATTGTGCACCTAAAACAAAGATCGTATGCAAACATTACGACCCCGGGAAGTTGATGTACCAACTTATCCCATCGGGGCCCACATGAATTTTGGCTCTTCATCTCATAGGGTTAGGTTTTTTCAAGTATAGGGTGTTCTATTTACTTCTTGATTCTAAAATGGCATGGAGGACTCATTTTAATGTGCTTAGACAAATGCGTGTAGCCACCACATCTCTTCTCAGATATTACCTACCATCATTCAGGCAAGATTGTTATCATTCTTCATTTTACAGTTTCAGTAGATTCTTATTTAATAGAAGTTAAGTTCCACTGTATTTTGGTTATTGTTATTTGTATATCTGTGTTAATATTATAGATCTATTTTTCATTTTTTTCTTCTCATAAATATGGATCAGTGGTTTCAGAGTGGTATTCTCTTCATTTATTTTTTTATGAATGTCCCCAACAAGGTCAGGATATACGCAATTGGGACTCGAAACAATTGAGCCTTTGCAAGATCAACCTCACCGAGCCTGACGAACACCCATGGGAGACAAAAAGTGAGATGATGGGCTAGGAGATCCCTTTAATTATTTCTTGAGGAAGCCCTCTTACAACAAAAGAAAGAAATGATGGATAAATTTGTGAAAACTCTTCGATTTCTTCCAACAAGTGATGCATCTACCTCAAGAGGAGGTGTCATCCCCTTCAAGGTATAGAAAAATTTTGATATTCCTATATTTGAAGGTCAAATAGATGTGGATGTTGTAAAAAAATGGTTAAACCTTCTATAAGGGTATTTTTATGTCCATAACTTTTTTGATAGAGAAATGATTACATTTGCACTCCTCAAGGCCATCCCCCATGTCAAATATTGTTGGGAGACTTTCTGTGAGAAAAAGGAAATAGAGGGATATACATTATTTGTAGTTGCACCCACTTGGGGTTCCTTCATGGATGTTATTAAGAAACAATACTACCCTATTGGAAGATAGGAAGACTTATATACAAGATGGACCATAGTGCAGCAAGAAAGGGACTCAATAGTGCCAGAATCCACCATTGTATTCCATACCTTCCACACCAACCTAGGTATAAAAGACTCTGAGTGACATATGGTGCTCAAGTATCATGACAGTTTGCACAGATACATCTAGAAAGAAATGAATTTTATGTACATTTCATCCTTGGGCGTGACCTATCACTATGTTGTCAAAATCGAGTAGACGATTAAACAAAAGATATGACAGTTTGGGTTTGCAAAATCCTCATACCAGAATTAGGGAAAAAGAGGCCCTAACCTGTATAAAAAAGGGTAGAGCAAGAAAGGACAACCTTAGGAAAACCAGTCCAAATTGCAAATAAAGAAGGGCAATGGGAAGACAAAGAAAGAAACTGGGAAATGGTTTGAGATCCATAAGAGACACTAGAATAACATCGTTGAATGCCACTCAAAGCAGTCATTAGTGGCCAAGGTGAAATCCTATGAATCATATGAAGGCTCTAAATCTGATTCAAAACCAAAAAAAGGGACATGGATCATTGATGCAGAACCCGGTGCCACTATTTTTACCACCACCAAGGTCCATCTTGATGAACTTGATGAACGAGAGGAAGGTGAGAACCTATTTAAGTCACATATGTGGGTGAAGGGTTCTCCATTGCACTTCATCATTGATATAGATAACTAGAAGAACCCCATATCAACAGAGGTCATCAAGCAGTTGGCTCTGTTGATAACACCACACCAAGAACCATACACCATCGGATGGCTCCTCCAAGGGAGCAATCTCTGCATCAACCAACAATGTCGCCTGGACTATGACATCAAACCCTTAAAAGATGAGGTGTTGTGTGATTTCGCCCCCCTTGGTGTTTGTGATGTTCTTTTGGGACAACCTTATTTATGGAAACATCCTATTGTATATGAGTCTAGACCTTGTAGTGTTAATATTACTTTGGATAGGAAATTATATAGGGTACCTGAGGTAGTCCCATCTACTGTAATTTCCTCGATATCTACCAATAAATGTAGGAAGTTCATCTCTCATACCGAGAATCTGGTCTTCTTCGCGATTCAGGCTCAAAGTGAGTGGAAGGCTGCAACCACATCCTTGGCCTCTATGACAAGTCTCTCCATGCAATAGAAGTAAGTGGATAAGGTCATCGAAGAATACAAAGAAATATTCTGCTCACCCATTGGGGTACCTTTTCACTTTTAGTTCAAGCACTCAATCGATCTGACCCTCGACGCATCACTACCCAATGGGCTAGTCTATCGCCTCTCTCTATCAAAAAATGAGGAAATCAAGCATCAGATCCAAGAGATGCTCAAAATGGGGCACATCCTCCCAAGATCATCACCTTTCGATTGACCTTTTTATAAAAAAGGGTTGATATATTTTGATCATCCCTATCGACGATTATTATCTCTCCTTGGGTTATCACAAGGTTTTTCAAAAATATACAGTCTGTTTGGGGACTTGGCCATTTCTCGAGTTCTATATAACTTCAATACATATTGTATATAAGTCATCATAACTTCAAATAGGGTAGTATTTTCCCTTAATATCATTCCTGAAGGAACCCCAAGTGTGTGCAACTATGAATAATGTAGATCCCTTTGTTTCTATTTTCTCACAGAAATTCTCCCACCAATTTTTGACATGGGGGACAACCTTGAGGAGCACAATTGTAATCTTTTCTCTATTGAAAAAGTTGTGGATAGAAAAATACCCTTCTATAAGGTTTAACCAATTTTCTACAAAATGGCCATCTATTTTACCTTAAAATATGGGAATATAAAAAATGATCTGTACCTTGAAGGGGGTCATGCCTCTACTTGAGGTAGATGTGTCGCTTATTAGCAGCCAGCGAAGGATTTGTGCAAAGTTATCCATTATCTCATTCCTTTGTCATGAGAGTGATTCCTCAATAAAAAGTTTAAAGGGATCTCCTTCCCCATTGTCTCTATTTTCTTCCCCCATGGGTGGTCATCAAGCTCAACAAGGCCGATCTTGCAAAGGCTCAACTAGTTCGAGTCCCAACTACTTATGCCCTAACCTTGTTGGGGACATGCATAGAGAAACAAATCAAGAGAAGACTGATCTAATACAACTGATCCATATTTATGAGTGGAAATAAATGAAACACATATCTATAAAATTAAAACAAATATACAGAGAAAAATAATAGAGATATAGTGGAACTTAGCTTCTATTAAATAAGAAACTACCGAAACTTTAAAAAGAAGAATGAAAACAATCTTGCTTGAATGGTGGTAGCTAATATGTGAGAAGAGATGTGGCAACTACCTACATTCATCTAAGATTTTTAAAAATGTGGCCTCCAATCCTTTTCAGCATCAAGAAGTAAACAAATAACCCTAGACATCAAAAAAACTAACCCTAGGAGATGAAGCACCAAAATTCATGTGGGCCCTGATGGATTAAGTTGGTACATCAACTTCTTGGGGTCATAACTTTTTCATACGATCTTCATTTTAGGTGCACGATAGCTAGTTGGAAAGGTCTATTTGAGAAATAAAATTTATTCCATCACACTCTAAATTTGTCCGTAGTGTGTCTGTGGCGGGCAAAAAAAAAGTTGTTTAGGGACTCAAAATGGTCTTGAAAGTTTAGGACCCGAAAAGATAGAAAAAAATGTCAAGATAAAAATTGTAACTGTGAAGAATATCGGACATAGGATGACATAACATAGAATAAAGGTGGTTATGCATTTCAATATTATAGACTAGGTGAAGTCATATACCACTTTACAAACATGGTTTTTGGTACAAACCTCCAACTACAAACAATTCCAAGTAAGAAATAATGAAAGGTATGATACTTCTTTCCATACTTTGAGCATGAGAAGTTAATGGAGACCATAAATATTAGAAGTGATACCAGTGGTATACTTGAATGACCACACGTATGTAAAAGAAATAATTGAAAACGTATTTCACATTTATGAATTATTGAAATTTTGGATTCATTTTATGGTTGTTATGGTATTCTTGTATTTCCATGCCTTTCCTTGCCTTTCCATGCCATGCCATTCCATGTCATGCCTTTCTTTTCCTTGTCATGCCATGAATTTTCTTTCTATGCCATTTCTTTCCATTCCATGCCATGCCATGCCTTGGATTGCCTTGTCTTGCCATACCATGCCTCTCCTTTCCTTTCTACGCTATTCCATTCCTTTCCTTTCCATTCCATGCCTTTACTTTCCTTCACTTTCCATGGCATGCCATTCTATGCATTTTCATTCTATTCCTTGCCATTCCATGCCTTTCCAAGCCATACCCTGCCTTGTCATGCCATCCCATCCCATGCCTTGAATTTCCTTTCCCTGCCACATCATGCCTTTCCTTTCCATTCCATGTCACGTAATCCCTTCCCTTTCCATTCCATGACATGCCTTTTGTTCATTTTCTATGTCATTTCATGTCATGCCTTGCATTTCCTTAAATTTCCATTGCATGCCTTTCCTTTCCATGCCATGTCTTGATTTTCCTTCACTTGCCATTCTATGCCATGCCTTACCTTTCCTTCACTTGACATGTTATGTCATGTCTTGCCATGACATGCCTTGAATTTCCATGCCATGCCATGCCATGCCATGTATTGCATTTCCATGCCATACCTTGCCTTGACTTGTCTTGCCATGCCATGTCTTGCCTTTCCATGCCTTTCCTTTCCATGCCATACCTTGCCTTGCCTTCACTTTCCATGACATGTCATGCCTTTCCATGCCATGACTTGTCATGTCATGCATTTCATTGCCATGCCATGCCATGCCTTGCATTTTCATTCCATGCCATGCCTTGCATTTATTTTCCATGTCATGTCATGCCTTTCATTTCCTTGCCATGCCATTCCATGCCTTTAATTTCCTTTCCTTTCCATGCCATTCTTTGGCGTGCCTTGCATTGAAGTGATTTTTCTTTGCCATGCCTTTTCTTTCCATGCCATGTCTTTCCTTTATATGCCATGCCATTGCATGTCTCACTTTTCCATGCCATGCCATACCTTTCCTTGTATTTCCTTCAATTTCCATGCCTTTTCTTGCCTTGCCTTACCTTGCCATGTTTTTTCATGCCATGCATTTTCTTGCCTTTCCATTTCCTTTCCTTACCTTATCTTTCCTTTCCTTGACATGCCTTCCCATACCATGAATTGTCTTTCCATGTTATTCCATGGCGTGCCATGCATTTCCTTCACTTTCCATACCATGCCTTTTCATGCCATGCCTTTCCTTTCCATGCCATGTCATGCCATGCCTTTCATTTCTTTGCCTTGTCATGCCATTTCATGCCATACCATTCCATGCCTTTCTTTCCTTTCCATTCCTTTTCTTTCCTTTCCTTGCCAAACCATGTCTTCCCTTTCCATGCCTTGGATTTCCATGCCATTCCCTGCCTTTCCATGCCAACCATGTCATGCCATTGCATGCCTTTCCTTGTCATTCCTTTCCTTTCCTTTCCTTTCCAAACCATGCCTTACCTTTCCATGCCATGCATTTCCATGCCTTTCCTTGCCAATCCATGCCTTGTGATGCAATTCCATGCAATTTGTTGCCATTCCTTGCCTTGAAATGCCTTTCCTTTCCTTTCCTTGCCTTTCCTATCAATTCATTGTCTTTCCATATAACTACATGCCATACCTTGCCATGTCATTCCATGCCTTTCCTTGCCTTGCCTTAAATCAACAAGTTATGAAGATTGAGGCTTTATGCTATGTCCATATTGATAAAGTAACTAGTGATGAAAACTAAGGTTTTATTCTAAGTTGGTCTCCCTAGATTCAAATGGACAAATATTGGGTCAATATGATATTATTTTAAAATCATAAATCAAATAACTCTTACCAATTTTTATCTTAGCAATTATTTGAAAATAATAAATCAAATATCTCTTTCCAATTATTTCAAAATCATAAATCAAATAGCCCTCACCTTTCCATGCCATGCCATACCTTTCCCTTCCTTTACTTTCCATGACATGCCATGCCTTGCCATGTCTATCCTTACAAGGTGTTAAAGTGTCAAACATATGTAATAAGCACTGAGTAAAATCCTAGTTTAAGAGATCCTCCATCAAACATTTTTTCAATAAATGGAATGACAACAGAGGTGCCCCAGATCCAATGAAACCAACAGTTCTTCCATCCAAGTTTTGGTGTGAGTTTTATCATGAGTTGCAACTCCCCTCCTCAATCCATTTAGGGACATGTTGGCAATTTGGTCTAGGGGAATAAAATTTTAATCGGGCAACATAACGGAGTTATGTAATCTCCTGCATGTATTTTTGGCCAAATCCCATGTGATCACACTACCCACAATCACTTCACACGGTGTTCTTGAAAATTGACCTCTTGTTTAGAAGTTACACTATGCCTCATTGAGAAAAACCCTAGTGCAAAGATCTTCCAACAAATGAATTTTCGGGAAATGGAATGACAATGGAGGGGACCTACTATATAAAATATGGTGAATCCAATGGAACCAACATTTTTTCCATTTGAGTCCTGGTTTGATTTTTATCACAAGTTGCAACTCGCCTCCTCAAGACATTCAGGAACATGTTGGCAATTTTGTCTGGGAAATAAAATCAAAACCAAGAGAAATAACAAAGTTTTGTAAGCTCCTACACATTTTGTTTTCCAAGGCCCACATGACCACACTACCCAAAATTTCTCGACACAGTGTTCTTGAAAATCAGCCTCTTGTTCAAAATTTGCACTATGCCTCATTGAGAAAAATTCTAGTGTCACAGATCCTCCAACAAATAGTTTTATAGGAAAAATAATGATATTGGAGCGGCCCTACAATGTAAAAACTAGTGCCCCAAATCCAATGGAACCAACGGTTTGTCCATTCAAGTCACAATTTGATTTTTATCGTGAGTTACAACTCACCTCCTCGAGCCATTCAGGGAAATGTTGGCAATTTGGTCCAGGGGCATAAAATCCAAACCAAGCAATAAAAGAGTTTTGTAAGTTCTTGTACATTTTTTTGGCCAAGGCCCACGTGACCACACTACAAAAAAAATTCCGACACAGTGTACCTAGAAATCAACCTTTTGTTCAGAAATTGCACTATGCCTCATTGAGAAAAACCCTAGTGATGAAGATCCTCCAACAAATGGTTTTCTAGGAAATAGAATGATAGCGAAGGAGCCCCAAAAGTTGAAACTTAGTTCCCCAGATCTAATACAACCAACGATTTTTCCATCCAGGTCTTGGTTAGATTTATATTGAGAGTTGCAACTCACCTCCTCAAGCCATTCAGGGACATGTTGGCAATTTTGTCTGGGGGCATAAAATCCAAACTGAGCATCATAGTGGATTTCCATAAACTCCTGCACATATATTTGGCCAAGACCCATGTGACCACGCTACCTATAATTTCCCAGCATAGTGTTCTTGAAAATCCACCTCTTGTTTAGAAATTGCACCATGCCTCATTGAGAAAAACCCTAGTGTCATAGATCCTCCAACAATTGATTTTTTGGGAAACAAAATGACAATGGAGGCACCCCACCAACTGAAACCCAATGCCCTAGATCCAATAAAACCAACAGTTTGTCCATCTGATTCATAGTTTGAGTTTTATCATGAATTATAGCTTGCCTCCTCAAACCATTCATGGACATGTTGGAAATTTGGTCTAGGGGCATAAAATCCAAACCGAGCAATATAACATATTTATGTAAGCTCCCACACCTCTACTTATCCAAGGCCCACATGACCACACTACCCACAATTTCCTTGCACAATTTTCTTGAAAATCGACCCCTTGTTAAGAAATTGCACTATGCCTCATTCAGAAAAACCCTAATGTCAGATATCCTCCAAAAAATGGTTTTTCAGCACTGTAATGATAGTAGAGGGGCCCCACTATCTGAAACCTAGTGCCCTAGATATAATGCGATCGAAAGTTCATCCATCTGAGTTCCATTTTGAGTTTTATCGTAAGTTGCAACTTGCCTCCTCAAGTCATTCAGGGACATGTTAGCAATTTTCTCTCGGGGCATAAAATCCAAACTATGTATCATAACAAAATTGCATAAGCTCCCACACATTTGTTTGGCCAAGGCCCATGTGAGTATGCTATCCACAATTACCTATAATATTGTTCTTGAAAATTGACCTCTTGTTTAGAAATTGCACTAGGCCTCATTGAGCAAAACCTTAGTGTCATAGATCTTCCAACAAACAATTTTCTGGGGAATGAAATGATAGTGGAGGGTCCCCACTAGCTAAAATTCGGTGCCCCGGATCCAATGCAACTAACAGTTCATCGATCTAAGTCCCCATTTGAGTTTTATCTCAATTTACAACTCGCCTCCTCAATCCATTCAGGAACATGCTGGAAATAGACCCAGACCTAAACCATGACCATGTCATTGTAGATTTTAAAACTATACAATATTTACTGCAAATATTTTTTTAGTAAAAGAATAGAAAATATACAATAACAAATACACACATTACAAAGATATTTTTCCCCTGGAAACCCAAACTGGGAAAACCAACATATTCTATATTCATTCGTTCATTGTGATACATCATTTACAATACAATATACATATAGGAGCCAATGACACCCAAAACCCTAACTCAATGACCTGGATTAGTACACAACCCTAATTCCTTAACCATAAATAGAAAACCATCGGAAAAAACCATGTGTCAAAAAACTACCCAACAATGGACACAAAAATCGAGGCAACACAAAAAATGAGGCAAAAAGTGACACATTTCTCGAGGAAAAAAATATTGGGGGCATTTCCCTCGAACCCTTGCAACCCCCTTATAGACTCGACACAACGTAGAAGACTCTAAATCTAATCATGCAAAGAATATAACACATACCCAACATTCTCACACTTGTTGTTTTCCTTGCATACAGGGGGTTACAGGGTTACATAGTCAACAATCCAAGGTAGCAATGCCGATGGATCCTCTACACAAAGAGAAATTCTTAGTGCTCACATATTTTTTTAATGAATCTGCAACATTCTTCAAATTTTCCACCTTCATCAACAACGCTTTCTTTTCTTCAACTATGTCTCTCACATAGTGATATTGAATATCAATATTCTTTGTCTTTGAATGATAAGTTGGGCTCTTCGCTGGAAAAAATTGCACTCTCATTGTCACAATCTATCCTTACATCTTGTTGTACCAACCCAATACCTGAACACAAGCTTTGTAACCATACTTCTTCCTTACTTTCATGAGTGGCTTCCATGTATTCAACTTCTGTAGTTGAAAGTGCCACTACAACCTGGATTTTTCCCATCCAACTGATTCCTCCTCCAAATAGGTTAAACACATACTCACTTCTAGATCTTCTATGATCCATATGTCCAGCCCATTCTGCATCCACAAATCCATGTATGTCCAACACTCTATCCAATATTGGTCTTCTTAGCTATTTTTTCTTCTTTTCTACAATGAAGTGGATTTCATCTGAGTTCACCATCTGCCTTATGTATTCTAGTGAAAAAATCCTCACATGGAGTTATTTTGGAAATTTGTAAGGTGTAACCTCACACCCATACACTCTTATCTCTGTGTGGTTTTGGTATAAATACCAATCCCCTATCTTGGATAAATCATAAAGGTGAAGGCTTCTCTGAATTTATTCATTGATCCTTGGCTCTGTTTTGTTGTTCAACATGCAAATCACTAGGTGATAGAACTGGTCTATGAAGTCCTTGAAGCTATATTCTGTTGAATTTTTCCTCACCAATGAGGTCTATGAGGTCACTGACTGTGGGTTTCCTTCTTGGTTTAATTTCTGAAATGCACATGGAAACTTGTTTGAGTAAAAAAACAAGAACATATAAACTAGGGTTGAGGAATATCTGAACATTCCTTCTATTGGAAACCTGAAAAGCTGATCATGAATGTTATGAGCCAAAAACTGACTGAAATTAAATTTAATTGTGGCTCTTTCTTCTGTGGAAAAAATGGATAAAAAAACTAGGATAGGCTCATCTACCTATTCATCCGAGAAAAAACCTAACAAGTAACAAATAATGGAAATGACCTGGTTGGCCTTGACAATGAATATAGAGGATGAATAAGGGGTATTTTTCTTGGGCAATTGGGCGTCTTCTGGTAGAAAAATATCGAAAATATGGGATCTTTGGGGAAAGGTGATATTTTGGTACAGGTTGTTTAGAGATTCAATGGAAAACGAGATTGCAGAGTCACTTATTGGGATTTGCATCATGTGCTCAATGGATTTAGTGGTAATTCTGAACAGGGTTTCACCAGAGGAGTAAACAATGGCCCTTTGGCTAGGTGAATAATGAGCTTGGCATTTGAGGGAGAGCTCAGGGAAATGGTAGGTTTGAGGGAACATATATAGAGGTAAATTGGACTCCCAGATTCCAATTTCATCGCTCTGATCTAGAAATATGTATTTTAGCCAAGAGTGAAATTTGAAGAAGACAAATTCACACCTCGGATCTGTGATTTTATAGTCCTTATCCGCCAGGGGAATGTGATCCAGGTCGATAGGAAGGGAAAGGATCAGATTCTTGGACGTATCAGTAGAATTGGCCTTGGGGGCCATGATTGACAAAGATTAAGGTAAATTAATGGAATAAATTTGATTACTCGAGGAAAATGTGCCTACTAACGATGAGCGGTTGTGGCAATTGGATTCACAATTTGTTTTGGCATGGTGTCCACAGTGTATGCATCAACAAATGGAATAACAAAGTGATTAACCAAAGTTTTATAGCGTGATGGAGGTGTTGATTATGGTGTGTGATGGTGACGGGGTGATTAACGGTCATGAGGAGCGATTTGATTGGGTAACGATTATGTAGGATGGGACATATGGTAGGTGGAAGTAGGGTATGGTGG
>ML811156.1:119232-140480 GCA_009831015.1 Picea engelmannii | reverse complement strand
AAGGCCACATTAAGTGGGACTGATGCAGGGGGAAACCACTTTTCAGACCCCCCCCCAACGTTAAAGGAAGAAAGTTCAGGGGGGGGTTCCGAAATTCTGTGAGAACGCCACATTAAGTGGGATTGATGCAGGGGGGAACCACTTTTTAGACCCCCCCCCACAACGTTAAAGGTAGAAAGCTCGGGGGGGGGGAGTCTGAAATGCACTGAGGACCATTGATCTGGGTGATGATGGATGTCATCACTAACAAAATGCAAGGATGAGTTTAGGGGATAAATTTCACTCATGGGATAATTTTCCATGGTTTTTCCCATAGAAATATTCTCTATTCTAAAAATGATTCGCCCAAATTTGAAAGTATAAAATTATTTTACCTTAAGAATCACCAAACTTTTATACAAACTATATAAAATTATTAGAAATTTGAATATTTTTACAAAAATGTTGCCAAACATTTTATAGTTGTCTTATGAATGATCAGTAAGTTCACCAAGGTTTCTACATTTTAAAATAAATTTCCATCCTTAAAATCATCCCTAACAATATCTGCGGGAATTACCCACTACACTCCAAAGTTCCTTTTGCACTAGTAACTTAGGATAAAAAATATGTGTTGGGTAGTGCTAAGCTCATTTTTCCCCTTTTACACCATGGTCTTATTTTCATAAGGCTACAATAATCAAATTTAATCAATCAAGGGGTATTTTGACATCCCTTTTCAACTTTTATGGAAAACTAAATCACTAACCTATCTCCTAACCTACTCATCTAACATATTAATCCAACTTAAACTGTTGGATTAATTATTACTCTAACCTACCTAATTTGGCCAAGATTAAACAGTTTGACCAAACTTATTCTCTAACCTATCAACATAAATTCAATAAGTTTGATCATGATTATATAGTATGATTCAAACTAAATTTATTTTTGATGGGGTTTTATATTTTTGATTTGTGTTTTATTATTTTTTATACCCTCTTTTCATTTTTTCTATTTTTATCCTTTTCTTTTTCTTTTTCTTTTCTTTTGTTTTCTTTTTCCTTTTTTTTTTATAAATCATTTGTAGAATAAAATATTATTTACAATGAAATATGACTAGAGGAAGAAGTTTCAATCACCAGGTGATATTATAAAATTTAGGGTTATAACAGGGGTCATCCCAACCATTTATGGTTCCCCTCACCATATCTCTCATAGCATCATGATCTATATTGGGAAACTCCCCTTTTTAAAAGTTTTTTTTAAAATAAAAATAGTGGAAGATCCTATTATAGCATATCACATACAAAAATAACACATGTCACTAGGTTGCCAACTATTCCGACGAATTAGCAGAAACCGGGACAGTTGGCATTCTGGGATTTCCATGTCTAAAAAAGGTGGTCTGCCATCTTCCATGCCAAGAGGAAACCAGGGCAGGTGGTGGCCTATAGTCTTTACATCAAACAGTAAAACTAGAATTAAAACTAAACTGGACTTGGAATTGAACCAAGAAGAGTTAAGATTGACATCTAACCAAAACCAGAAAGAGATCCAAGCCATGCAATTACATGTTAGCATCAGAATTTTCTTCGTCAGGGTCTCCATTGTGCAGTCCATTTCGATTTAGCAGGGAAAAAGGTCTTGCACACGTCGAACATTTTTTCCCCGCTGGTGCAATGGAGAATTCTTCATACAATATATCGATGTGTTGGTGCATGACTGTGCCACGGTGGATATCATCTGCCATCTGTCTTCTCATATCAAACACTAATTCCAATTGTTCTAGGTGGAATAAGGGTGGGGGGGAATGCCATGGTTCTAGTAAAATTGAGATAGGAGGTGGCACAAAGACCTCACCACCTTCCACCGTTGTGCCATCCGAACCCTCCACAGCCTCTCTTGTAGCAGCCTACATTCTGTCCTATGCTCCATCCATGTGTTTTGTCTTAGCGAGCCATCCATGTGCATCTTCCTCCTTCCCAAGGTCCTCATCCTTCACTGCAACACTGGATAATTCATAGTCTTCCGGAAGTAGGGTTTCCTGAGAGGCCAGGTGGGGGAATTCCTATAAGAATTCCTCCTCCACAATGCAGATGTGAACCTCCTCTGCCTCCTCCTCCATGGTGCTGGTGCAGTGGTGAGTCATCGTGGTTGGCGTAGTGTCTTCCACAGAGATATTACTTGGAGGTTGCCAATTGTCTATCATAGTGAAGAGAAACAACTATGGAGGGATATGAATGGGTTCCTTCGGGATTTCTTCCTCCACGTAAGCCATTGGATATGACTTGAACATCCCTCCTCTGTGTGCTGCCTGAGTTCGTTGAGTGCAGGATATGGAGAGTGCCCGCTCTAGTAGTTGTCACCTTCTATGTCACGCTGCGAAACTATGCCAGGCAGGGTCGTGACGTGGCCTGCCTCTCTCCCATGGCATTGAAGAAGTAATTCATATGGATAGCTTGCAAAAGGATCTGTAGTGGTTTCACCAGAGCACTGAGCTACTTTCCTGGTGCAGGTCGAAGGTGAAATGGTGAAGGTCGGTTCATTGTTGGATGATATTGAGGAGGAGTGACATGACTTCTCCAATTATCGCCCCCCATCCATTGAATTTCCTTGTCGTCTCTCTGCTCATGCGAAAGAACATCCTTCATCTCTTCACATGTAGTTAAGGTGAGCTCCCATTATTAGTGGAGAGGGGATGGGAGCTAGCTTGCCATATTTATGGATTGGCTTGGGACAGTGTTATGTGGCCCATGTGTGCTACGAGGCACCCCATCTGGGGTCCCTTTTTAGAAGTTAAACAACACTATCCATAATTAATTAATAACATAAATACATGCATTATCTTTTATAACAAAAGGTTCATCAAACCCAACATTCACACATATTTAGTCTACCATAGTCTTTTGGCAAGCTATAGTTATATTTACAAGCTGGGGGAAACAGGGGTATTACAATCCCCTCCCCCTTAAAGGAACATCATCCTCGATGTTATACCTATCTATGTGCTTTGTCTGTACAAAGTAAACAAAAATGTGTATGCTTGTTTCATGGAATCCTCCCTTTCCCATGTTGCTTCATATGGACCAAAGTGTTTCCACTGCACCTTGACCTGTGTGCAATGGTTCTCTTCGTGAGTGGGATTTCCTTCCTGTTTATTATGCATTGTGGTTTTGACAGGAATTCTTCCTCTGGTTCCACTTGAATCACAGACCAATCAATTATATTATTAGAATCATGCACATATTTCTTCAGTAACGAAACATGGAAAACATTATGTGCCTTCACTATGGGTGGAAGTGCAAGCCTATATGTTACAAGTCCTACTCTATCCAAAATTTCAAAGGTTCCACAATACCGAGGTTTCATCTTGGCACAAGCTCCCATTCTCAACGTGATTTTCCTGGGTATAACTTTGAGATACACATGATCCCCTACTTTGAACTCTCAAAGAGTCCTTTTCAGTCTACATAGCGCTTATGTCTATCCTAAGCTATTTTCAAATTTTGTTTTATT
The DNA here is from genome assembly GCA_009831015.1 of Picea engelmannii. Classification (NCBI taxonomy): domain Eukaryota; kingdom Viridiplantae; phylum Streptophyta; class Pinopsida; order Pinales; family Pinaceae; genus Picea; species Picea engelmannii. Next base: position 136,982 of record ML811156.1, on the reverse strand, counting down.
TGAACTACGTGTTGCTCTATTTCTTTTAGCATATCTGGACCGATTGTAATTCTATCCATTAGGTTATCCTAGCTAATTAGAACCTTTCATTGTCTATCGTAGAGGACCTTGAAAGGGCTCATCCTCAATGACTCGTGGTACCCATTGTTGTAGAAAAATTCTACTAGTGGTAGGTAGTCTTCCCACTTCTTGGGTTGATGCATCACATGCATCTTTAGCATGTCCTATAACACTTGGTTTAACCTCTCTATATGTCCATTGGTTTGAGGGGGATATAGTTTGTACTAAATATAAATTTGGTCTCGAAGCCATCAAATAGAGATTCCCAAAAGGTTGAAGTAAATTTTGTATCTCGGTTGGATATGATTTCCCTAGGCATGTCATGCAGTCTAAATATTTCCTTCATGAAAATATTGGAAATATCTATTTCCTTGCAATTTGAATTGATGAGAATGATGTGAGAAACCTTGCTTACTTTTTCAACAACTACCATGATGGTGCCATTCTGTTTGGTTGATCTTGGTAACCTTGTGATGAAATCCATGGATATGGTTTCTTATTTCCCTTATAGGATTGGTAGGGGTTGCAACAACCCTACTGAATATTAGTTCTCTACCTTAACCTGTTGACATTCAATACATTTGGCCAAGTAATCAACTATGTCTTTTTTCAGTCTGGGCCAATAAAAAAATTTCCTAGTGGATGCGATCATATTCTGATAACAAGGATGACTAGTATATGGTCTTTTGTGCAGTTCTTCCATGATGAACCTCTTCAATTCGTCACAATTTGGAATATACAACCTACCTTTGTAATTTAACAGGCCATCATTCAACAATTGATAGCCCTCATACTTCAACCCCCTGGGCTCTTTTTCTAAGTATGATTTTGTAGTCTTGAAAAGTGCATCTATCTCTTGTACACTTTTGACGCTCTCTATGACATATGATTCACAGGTGCTTACAACTGCCAAGTGAATCACTTTCATACTTCTCCTAAGGGAATCAACCACCCTATTTTCTTTTCCTTTGATATGTTTGATTTCAAAATCAAACTCACTAAGGAGATCCATGCATCTAGATTGTATAGCATTGAGTTTCGGTTGATCAAACAGATATCTCAACCCACTATGGTCTGTCATAAGCACAAATATTCTACCTAGGAGGCAATTCCTCCACATTTTTTAGAGCATGTGCTATGGTATCCAATTCTAGATAATGGGTCAAATAATTGATTTCATGCTCATTCAATTTTATGAATTCGTAGCAAATTACATGTCCTTCTTGCATAAGGACTCCTCTGAGCCCTTCCTTTCATGCATCTATACATACAAGGAAGTCCTTGTTTGGGTTTTCAATATTCAACACAGGTGGATTGATTAGAATGTATTTCTTCTCTTGGAATCTTTATTCACCTTCTGATGTCCAAATGAATTTAACTCCCTTTTTCTGAAGGGAGGTGATTGGGAAACCAATCTTCAAAAATCCTATTGTCACAGATCCTCCAACAAATAGTTTTCTAGGAAAAAGAATGATATTGGAGGGGCCCTACAATGTAAAAACCAGTGCCCCAAATCCAATGGAACCAACGGTTTGTCCATTCAAGTCATAGTTTGATTTTTATCATGAGTTACAACTCACCTCCTCAAGCCATTCAGGGACATGTTGGCAATTTGGTCCGGGGGCATAAAATCCAAACCAAGCAACATAAAAGAGTTTTGTAAGCTCTTGTACATTTTTTTGTCCAAGGCCCACGTGACCACACAACCCATAATTTCCTGACATAGTGTACCTGAAAATCAACCTCTTGTTTAGAAATTGCACTATGCCTCATTGAGAAAAACCCTAGTGTTGAAAATCCTCCAACAAATGGTTTTTTGGGAAATAGAATGATAGTGAAGGAGCCCCACAAGTTGAAACTTAGTTCCCCAGATCTATTGCAACCAACTATATTTCCATCCGGGTCTTTGTTAGATTTTTATTGTGAGTTGCAACTTGCCTCCTCAATCCATTCAGGGACATGTTGGCAATTTTGTCTGGGGGCATAAAATCCAAACTGAGCATCATAATGGATTTCCATAAACTCCTAAACATATATTTGGCCAAGACTCATGTGACCATGCTACCTATAATTTCCTAGCATAGTGTTTTTGAAAATCCACCTCTTGTTCAGAAATTGCATTATCTCACTAAGAAAAACCCTAGTGTCAAAGATCCTCCAACAATCGATTTTCTGGGAAACAAAATGACAATGGAGGTGCCCCACTAGATGAAACCCAATGCCCTAGATCCAATAAAAACAACAGTTTGTCCATCTGATTCCTAGTTTGAGTTTTATCATGAATTATAGCTTGCCTCCTCAAGCCATTTAGGGACATGTTGGAAATTTGGTCTAGGGGCATAAAATCCAATCCGAGCAGTATAACATAGTTATGTAATCTACCACATGTCTACTTGTCCAAGGCCCACATGACCACACTACCCACAATTTCCTGGCATAGTTTTCTTGAAATTCGACTTCTTGTTCAGAAATTGCACTATGCCTCATTCAAAAAAACTCTAATGTCAGATATCCTCCAAAAAATGGTTTTCGGGCAACGTAATGATAGTAGAGGGGCCCCACTAGCTGAAACCTAGTGCCCTAGATCCAATGCGATTGATAGTTCATCCATCTGAGTTCCATTTTGAGTTTTATCATAAGTTGCAACTCGCCTCCTCGAGCCATTCAGGGACATGTTGGAAATTTTCTCTCGGGGCATAAAATCCAAGATAAGTATCATAACAAAATTGTGTAAGCTCCCACACATTTTTTTGGCCAAGGCCCATGTGAGCATGCTATCCACAATTTCCTATAATATTGTTCTTGAAAATTGACCTCTTGTTCAGAAATTGAACGAGGCCTCATTGAGCAAAACCATAGTGTTAGAGATCCTCCAACAAACAATTTTATGGGGAATGAAATGACAGTGGAGGGTCCCCACTAGCTAAAATTCGGTGCCCTAGATTAAATGCAACTAATAGTTCATCGATCTAAGTCCCTGTTTGATTTTTATCACAATTTACAAATTGCCTCCACATTCCATTCAGGAACATGTTAGAAATAGACCCAGACCTAAACCATGACCATGTCATTGTAGATTTTAAAACTATACAATATTTACTGCAAACACATTTTTAGTAAAAGAATAGAAAATATACAATGACAAATACACACATTACAAAGATATTTTTCCCCTGGAAACCCAAACTGGGAAAACCAACATATTCTATATTCATTCATTCATTGTGATACATCGTTTACAATACAATATACATATAGTATCCAGTGACATCCAAAACCCAAAACCAATGACTTGGATTAGTACACAACCCTAATTCAGTAACTAGAAATAGAAAACCATCGGAAAAAACCATATGTCAAAAAACTGCCCAATAATGGACATAAAAATAGAGGCAACACAAAAAACGAGGAAAAAAGTGACACATTTTTCGAGCAAAAAAAATACTGGTGGCGTTTCCCTCAAACCCCTGCAACCCCCCTATACACTCCATGCAACATAGAATACTCTAAATCTAATCATGCAAAGAATATAACACATACCCAACATTCTCACACTTGTTGTTTTCCTTGCATACAGGGGGTTACAGGGTTACATAGTCAACAATCCAAGGCAACAATGCCGATGGATCCTCTACACCAAGAGAAATTCTCAGTGATCACATATTTTTTTAATGAATCTGCAACATTCTTCAAAGTGTCCACCTTCATCAGCAACACTTTCTTTTCTTCAACTATGTCTCTCACATAGTGATATTGACTATCAATATGCTTTGTCTTTGAATGATAAGTTGGGTTCTTCGCATGAAAAAATTGCACTCTCACCGTCACAATCTATCCTTACATCTTGTTGTACCAACCCAATACCTGAACACAATATTTGTAACCATACTGCATCCTTACTTTCATGAGTGGCTTCGATGTATTCAGCTTCTGTAGTTGAAAGTGCCACTACAGCCTGCCTTTTTCCCATCCAACTGATTTCTCCTCCAAACAGGTTAAACACATACTCACTTCTAGATCTTCTATGATCCATATCTCCAGCCCATTCTGCATCCACAAATCCATGTATGTCCAACACTCTGTCCAATACTGGTCTTCTTAGCTATTTTTTCTTCTTTTCTACAACGAAGTGGATTTCATCTAAGTTCACCATCTTCCTTATTTATTCTAGTGAAAAATTCCTCATAGGGAGGTATTTTGGAAATATGTAAGGTGGCGTCTCACACCCATACACTCTTATCTCTATGTGGTTTTGGTATAAATACCAATCCCCTGTCTTGGATAAATCAGAAAGGTGAAGGATTTTCTGAATTTATTCATTGACCCTTGGCTATGTGTTGTTGTTCAACATGCAAATCACTAGGTGATAGAACTGGTCTATGAAGTCCTTGAAGCTATATTCTATTGAAGTTTTCCTCACTAATGAGGTCCATGAGGTCACTAATTGTGGGTTTCCTTCTTGGTTTAATTTCTGAAATGCACATGGAAACTTTTCTAACTGAAAAAACAAGAACATATAAACCATGATTGAGGAATATATGAACATTCCTTCTGTTGGAAACCTAAAAAGTTGATCATGAATGTTATCAGCCAAAAACTGACTGAAATTAAATTTAATTGTGGCTCTTTCTTCTGTGGAAAAAATGGATAAAAAACCTAGGATAGGCTCATCTACCCATTCATCTGAGAAAAAACCTAATAGGTAACAAATAATGGAAATGATCTGGTTGGCCTTGACAATGAATATGGAGGATGAATAAGGGGTATTTTTCTTGGGCAATTGGGTGTCTTCTGGTAGAAAAATCTTGAAAATCTGGGCTCTTTGGGGCATGGTGATCTTTTGGTACAGGTCATTTAGGGATTCAATGGAAAACGAGATTGCAGAGTCACTTATTGGGATTTGCAGCATGTGCTCAATGGATTCAGAGGTAATTGTGAACAGGGTTTCACCAGAGGAGTAAACGATGGCCCTTTGGCTGGGTGAATAATGAGCTTGGCGTTTGATGGAGAGCTCGGGGAAATGGTAGGTTTGAGGGAACATATATAGAGGTAAATTGGACTCCCAGAGTCCAATTTCATCATTCTGATCCAATGTGATCCAATGTGATCCAATGTGAGCCAAGAGTGAAAGTCTACTGATACGTCTGAGAATCTGATCCTTCCCCCTCCTGTTGGCCTGGATCATTCTTATTCTAAAAATTATTCACCCAAATTTGAAAGTATAAAATTATTTTACCTTAAGAATCACCAAAATTTTATACAAACTATATAAAATTATTAGAAATTTGAATATTTTTACAAAAATGTCTCCAAACATTTTATAGTTGGCTTATGAATGATCAGTAATTTCACCAAGGTTTCTACATTTTAAAATAAATTTCCATCCTTAAAATCATCCCTAACAATATCTGCGGGAATTACCCACTACACGCCAAAGTGCCTTTTCCACTAGTAACTTAGGATAAAAAATATGTGTTGGGTAGTGCTAAGCTCATTTTTTTCCCTTTTACACCATGGTATTATTTTCATAAGGCTATAATAATCAAATTTAATGAAATAAGGGGTATTTTGACATCCCTTCATATTAATCCAACATAAACTGTTGGATGAATTATTACTCTAACCTACCTAATTTGGCCAAGATTAAACAATTTGATCAAACTTATTCTCTAACCTATCAACATAAATTCAATAAGTTTGATCATGATTATATAGTATGATTCAAACTGAAATTATTTTTGATGGGGTTTTATATTTTTATTTTGTGTTTTATTATTTTTTATACCCTCTTTTCATTTTTTCAATTTTTATCCTTTTCTTTTTCTTTTTCTTTTCTTTTGTTTTCTTTTTCTTTTCTTTTTTATTTTCTTTTTTGTAAATCATTTGCAGAATAAAATATTATTTACAATGAAATACGACTAGAGGAAGAAGTTTCAATTACCAGGTGATACTATGAAATTTAAGGTTATAACATGGGTCATCTGTTATAACCCTAAATTGCACCACACATGCTTACCTGGCATTAGGCCAACTCATATCCCTTCATTGCCAAAAGACTACTGAACAAATCTTCTAAAAACTCCATTTTTAAAAGTAAACGCTAGCAGGCCCACTACAGCCCGCGTTTACCTAAAGGAAATGCTAGCAGGCCCACTACAGCCTGCGTTTACCTTCAAAATCGCAAAAAAAGGAAAGTTGTCGACTGGACAAAAAGCTATGGGTCAATTAACTGAAACTCCTGGCCATGCATGGCCGAGAGTTAGTCCAAAAACCTAGCTCCTTCTAGCATATAAAAGAAGGGGTAGGGGTACTATTTGGAGGAGGAAAAAGATAGCAAAGAAATTCTGCCCAATTGTCGAATCCATTTGTCCTAACCCTTTAGCCTTTCCTCAAGCTTAAGGAGAATTAAAGCAAAGCAATTGGAGGACAAAGAAGAGGAGGAGCCCAGGATCAGGATCAAGGAACAGTGGCCGATCTCAACATTGATTGTAAGTTGATTCATCTTGAAAATAATAAAGAATACTTTTCCCATCCGAATGCATGAGTTATATATGTTTTATTCGATTTATGCTTAATCTCTAACCCTCAAGTAGAAAAATAGCATGCATGCGTAGTGTTTTGTCTTGATTACAGGATTGTCTTTGGAAGGAGCAGCGCAAGCAAACGGAGAAAGCGCAATGGAGGATATACACCAAACATCAGTAAAAAGGTTAGTAGGTCCTTTCCATGCTTGTATGTGAAAAGGGGTTTGAGTTTTGGGGTGATAGGTTAAAAGTGATTTCTTTAAGGTCATGATCTGTATGCAAGTCTAACCCTAGCTTGCTAGTCCGTAGGGTATTATTTTCCTACAACAGAATTGGTGTCTCCACTGGGGATTTACTCTTTAGGGTTTTCTGGATTTTGTTGAAGGTTTTTGGGTAGTTTGAGGAATTAGATTCTCTGTTTCTTTGTTTGTCTGTTTTCTGTTAGGTCAGAGCTAGCAGGGAACCTGGTTCTTTATACCAGTTTTTCCTTGACTGTGCTTGACATTTATTATCGAGACACATAGAGGTACACACGGCCTGCAGAAGGCCTGCATGCGTGTAACCCGTGCCCTAACCTTCTACAGCCCGCGTTTGAACGCTTGCTGTAGTGGTTTCAGTAGCGTGTAGGGCTCAGAGAGCTTAAGAGGTAGTCTCCTCTTCCCTGTCATAATTTTACATTCTCATGGGGCTTTCTGGATCTTGTCTGGGTCTTACTGGTTCACAGTCTTGTCTCAGTTTGCTTTATTGCGTTTTTTAAGAGACCCTGGTTGTCAATACCAGAGGCCTTTTCCAGGTCTGGGCTGCCTGTGTTTAGTTTTGTCTTAGCATTCATACATACACGCGGCTTGTGCAAGTGCAGCCCACGGGTACCCCGCCCTGTTATAGCTCAGCACGCGTTTTCACGCGTGTTGTTTCAGTGACAGTCGCAGGCTTGATTGGGTGCTTTTCAATCAGGGTGGGGCAGTCATCCCCTCCTGTGGTGAGAAGTGTTCCTCTCAGGGGTTTGAGTCTAAGGTTGCACAGTCAGTAGGTTAGGTATTCTTACCCTTAGCCTGTTGTTTCTTAGTTGATTGTTGATAGGAAAGATAAAAAAGAAAAAGATTTTGTTTTATGGTTATTAGACAAGTGTAAGAGTCAGTGCGTTCTTGATTGCCATTATGCGTCATTGCTCTGGTTCTTTGTGATCTGTTCTTTAATCCAGAATTTTAATTTTTTTTCTTGGTTTTGTGCTTGTTGGCATTTTCCCTTTGTTGCTTCATTTAGCACTGAAAAAAAAAAAATAAAAAAAAAAATCTTTATCTCTTTTTCATTTGCTTCTTTGTTTGAAGATTGTGTTGCTGCATCAATAGCTAGGAAGAAGTCTTTTTTCATAAGTTTTTGCAATGAATTTAGAACATAAGTAGCTTGCATATTGAGAAAAATTCCTTTATGTTTGCTGCATGAAATCTTAGAAAAGTTGAAAAGAAAAAGAAATCTTTCTTAGTGAAAAGTTGTTGGTTTTTGCATTTTTTGTAAAAGTTTTTGTTTCCAAGCATTTCTTATTCATTTTGCTTTGGGTATTTACACACCATCAGTTTCACCTTCATACCTTGTGACATAAAAAATCCCATTAAAAGCAACGCTAATTTAAAATCTATTAGACTTTTTCATTTGTAGGTTCATACACTAGCTCAGGACTAGGGCCTTGGAATAGGTTGGAGAGTAAATTCTCCAAGGCCATTCAAACCAAACATTGGAGTCTGTCATAGGGAGTGTAGAAGTCCAGTTACGTGAAAGTTATCCGGGACCCCCCTCTAACACAGGGGCTAAACATGAGGTCGCGTAAGGAAAGGTAGCCGAGATAACCCCTCCAAAGCTGGACCAAGCGAGTGGAGAACACATATTGAGGATTTGTTAAGGGATTACGTCGTTTGCATTTTCCATGGGGCTTTGTGGGTCTCGAATCCGTTCGAGGTCCTCAGTTGTCTTCCAGACCATTTTCTCTCGATACCCTTGACAGGTTTTGGGCTTGATACCCTGCTCATTGTGGTCTACCCGACTATCGACTATACCCGCCTGGTGACTATTCGCGTGCTGGCAAACTAGCTGCCAATCTTTTTAGGGACATACACAGGTGACTGCGGGGGTATACCGAGGTACCTAGGACAAACATTTTTCCATGCTTTGCAGAGTATACCTAGAGGGTGCTTCCATTTTCGAGTTGCACTTGCACTGGTAAGTTTCTCTAGTGTTGGTTGTTGTAACTATTCTTCCAACCAGTTTAGTGTTTGCTTGATTTATCTCATAGGGGATTATTTTTTAGTATGTGTTACTGTTTGATTGTGTAGAATACCTTAGCGTGTCATGGATATTCTCACACCATGGAGGATTTAGGGCTTCGTCGGTCACGAAGGCTTCTGGGCCTGTCATTGGTTATACTAAAGCCACCCCCGCCACCATTGAGGCGGAGGCTAGACCAACAAGGGTCTTTCGAAGAAACCGGGTTTTCAAACCATTGAGCCCGAACAACTCCTGGAGAAATCAACCACAAATCTTGGTTCGGTTGAAACCTCAACCACTGATACTTGGCTGCAAGTTATTGTGCCAATTCAATTTTACGAAAGCCTGTCAGTGCCTCACAAAGCTATGGAAACAAACGTTGTTACTTCTTCGAGGAATTCTTCCATTCCCACTGTTAGCACTCTGTAATTTGCCTAAGGCTACTGAGGCAAACACAAAGGTAACCTCGAACCGCTTCGAGTCTTGGATCTAGCCCTCCAAGACTCAGAGAGGGATCTCTCTTTAAGATTTAGCTTTGTTTGGGTAATAGGACTGATGTTAGGCTAGTTATAAAGCAAGAAAAATATAGAGTTTTTGATTTTGAGATGGTTACTTTGGGAAAGCAGGGAGAGCCATTGGGCACATGGGGTCTACGATTAAAAGTGATTCACATACCAGATTTGGACAAGACTGTTACACAAGGCAAGGCAGCAGAAACATTGGATTGATTTAAGTTTAAATGGCGTGAATGAGAAGATAAATAGGTGAGGAAAAACTAGGCACAGGAGCAGTTAAGAATTCCTGCACTAAGCTTTAGGTGAGGAAAAAGACTGGCAAAGGAGCACTTAAGAATCCCTAAGCTAGTCTTTTGCAGAAAAAATAAAGATCGTCAGAAGCCGAGAGGCAAAGTATACGATGATAAATTCTACCCCTATAACTTTCCTTCTGATAATTGGAATAGAAAACAAATTGTGCAGAAAACAGGAAACACATTAACAAAGAAGGAAAACATCACCAATACCCCGACACAAGAATCCTGAGAACAGCATGTACATCACTAGTATATCATTAAAAGTAACAGAGAAATATTCTCTAGCTGAACACAACCATCACCCAGCAGAGAAACTAAAATCTCAGCTCTAGACCTCTCACACAGGTCGAGCCTCTCCCATTACAGCCCAGTCGAACCCTCACTCTATCTTTTACAGCACTATATATAATAAAAACAAGCTTCATCCCTTCAAGACTCGGGCCCTGCCTCTGCAGTCTAAGAATAGTAAACAGTTACAAAGATTGACATGTGTCAATTTGTCTCCCAGAACAATACAACAGTAAATTAAAAGGAAACTGTGTTTAGAAACTGCTGCTTTAGTTGTCTCAAATTTGCTGGGAGATTGTGGATGCTTGTCCCTCAAATCTGGGAGAGGATAGCCACTTGTCCTTTCGGTTGCTGGTCCTCTGCCTGGTAAAAGAAAAATACTCTGCCACCTCCCTCTAATTTCTGCCTTGAAATCTGGATCTGTATCCTGTCGATTACTCCCTCAAACAAATCAAACAGTGAAGTAACTGAAAACTAGATGGGATATCTTGTTGCTTGACACCTGGAATTAGTTACTGGTTTGCTCGCAATGAGACTGAACGCTGGAAGGTTTTGTTGGAGATTGGCTGCCAGTTGTAAGATTGATGCCTTTAAACACTGATGCGTTGCCACCTGTGATTAGAAATGCTCTGCCACCTACGAATGGTTACCTACATAGGAGGGCATCTGTCTGAGCTGGTCGAGTTCCCTGTTTGACACTAACAAACCCCAACTGCACTCTTCACTGTTCAACTAGATCCAACTGGGACGACACACTTGACTCTCCTCTAGAAATTCCCCATTGTCAACATCTCCAGCACTTGCCATTCCATGTAAAGAACCTGCACCTTTTGAGATTTCCTTTGTAATCAGGACTTGCATTCAAAACATAACATCCCTATGAAATTATCTGAGGAAGAGATGCTTCACTTCATTCGCACAGGAAGAAAAGATATTTATTTAGTCAAAATCAGCCCCAATCCAACTGGCCTTCAAATGAAATTGAAAATGAGTAATCACAACTATTTAATATTTTTCATATTGTGTTTAGGGTATAATAAATCTTTCTGGGCATTTCAATCCCACTTAAAAACCATTCCTATGCACTGGCACCATCTCAAAGTTTTCAACAGTTCATGTTCAGGTTCTGGTTGATTTTGTCACTTGTAGGCGGAGACTCCTGGCTCTTCTGCTTCTCAAAAGTTTCAATTGCAGTTTGCAATTCATCAGTGCTTCCAACTGCTCGCATTGTGTAAATGTATACAGCTGCAACAAATCCAGCCAATCCTCATGCCACAATAATGTTTTTTGATCTAGAGGTCAAGCTTGTGAAGCTTCGGAATCCAGACATTTCTGCTTAACCTGGTCTGCCTCATGTTTCTGGTGGATGCCACACCTTTTAGCATGGGAAACAGACTCTCAAAAGCTTCAAAAAGAAGTCTTTGATCATCTTTAGATGGTGTAGAAGCCAAAAAAAAAAAAGACTGAGAAAGCGACTGTTATTTTCTGGAGTTCCTTGACGTTTATTATTTCCAGCAATATACTCAGGTTTGATGCCTCTAGTTTCTTATTGCTGAAATCAATCTCTTATACAGTTGCAGACTCAGCACCGTGACATCTTAATACCACCAATCAGAACTGGCATTTTGGGCATGCATGCGATTTTCTGCCTGAGGGAAAACAACCGAATTGGGAGCCTCTATAACACCATCAGGGATTTCAATCCCTCTTTTAGCAGGAAGACAGTGCACGAATAATGATTTGGGGCTTGCCAATGCCATCATAGATTCTTTAACCTGGAAGCCTTTAAAGCGCTCAATACGATAAGAAGCTTGATCCCTCTGGCCCATACATCTGTATTTACAATATTTCCCCCCCCACTTACAACTTCTGCAGGATCATTTTCTATTTCAATTTTACTAATCCCCGCGTCCTTACGTTCTCCACAGTTGCATGATCAGGTTCATATCTCTTGGCGAAAACACAAACAAAGTGAAATAAAACCACAACAGCCAGTAAAAGCCATGAGTAAACAAAGCGAAATGGAACCACAACAGCCAGTAAAAGCCATGAGTGTACAATGTTATTTCTATCTCCAACGTAAACAAACTTAACCCCTTCCAGTCCACCAAGATGTTCATCAATAGTAAGGGCATCAACCATGGTTTGACGAGGATGGTTATAGTCAGACAGGCCATTGATAACAGGTACGCTGCCATACTTTGCTGAATCAAGAATATCCTTATGAGAAAAACACGGGCCACAATATCACATTGTTTAGCTACCTGTACATTAACCTTGGATGACGCATCAAAACTGTATATGCACATAGTTACTGTCGTTGCTTGGCCCAATACCCTGACACCTCGACCTGGCAGCTCCTCTGCATAAGACGTCTTGCAACCGATTCAAACACTTGGCAGGGGTTTTTAAAACTGCACTTTATGTATTTTGTTGGCTCTATGTGGGAAATATCCCACATCCGCATGAAGAATGGATTATAAACCTTTACCTATTTGCATGTTTTCCACATGGATTTGACGAAGCGAGCCCGAGCTCGAGCTCGAGCCTTGGGCATTGGGGTTTGGTGTTTGTGTTGTGCTCTGGCGCTGCTTTAGTTTGTTGTTGGTGTATTGAATAGGTGTTGACTCTCGGTGTTGAGATCTAGGAGGTTGGCCCGAGGCCAATGTATATTTTGCTAAACATTATGTTAATTTTTCAATAAACTCTGCATAAATGCCAAGGCCGAGGGGCCATTTTGAATTTTTGCCACATTCACCAAGTCTTTGCGAACAAAACAATTTTGTCTTTGCCCACCAGAACAAGACTTTTACCCTTTCAAACCAATCCACCATTCTTTTTGCTAGACAATACACCAAAACTCACTTTGAAGCTTGCGCGCAGGTATTTGTCTTAGGCTTGGTCAATGTTGGGCATTTTCTGCCGCGTTCGACATGCATCATGGGCGAACACATATGACTGAAAAAGGTAAATATAATTCATAACACTGATCCCCATAATTATGGGGTGATAACAGGTGGCTCCACATGGGGAAAATAGCTCTGAAAGAGGTGTTTAGAATCCATGAACTCTGAGTTTCGCCGATCAGCTGATCATTGGGCTGCCCCGAGACTGTAAGCTGAAAATAGAGCTATGACGAGACAAAAAGAAAAGATGCTCATTCCGATGAGCTTATTGGCATCCTACCTACCCTATTCTACCTCATAATTTTGTTGGATCAGGTAATACAGAAATGCCAATGGAGCCAACCCAGCAGCTGATCCCTTGATTAGGCTTCTTCATCATGTTTGATGAAAATCAAGACTGAAATGTGTACTGGCAGTGGGTGATAGCTCAGATTCTCGCGGAAAAAACATGCTTGAACAGTTACACTGGAAAAGAGCTCCATATAATTTGCAACCGGGTCAAAAAATAAATGATCTATTTTTTGATTCCCCGGGTATTCATCAATCAGAAAATCGAAAGATGATACAATATCTTTGGGTCTTGGAGACTTGAGTTTCTCATAAAATTGCTTTGGATGTTGGAAACTATAAGACTGAATCTGAGTATTCAAAAGCTCAATATCCCTTTCGAGTTTTTCAGCAACTAGCTCGAGAGAACACATTTTATTTTTGTGAGGAGCATTTTTCGATTTACAATGCTGAATCACAACTGCTAACGAAACTTCATCAAATTCAAAATATGCTATCTTATCCCTGAAATATTCGACAATTTCATAACATATGGGATTTTCCACATACCTTGTCATCTTGAAGTATCATCAAGGCTTTGAAATCTGGATTCTTCAGCAGCGAAGTCGCTTGTGAACTTTGAAGCACGGGGTCTTGAGAAATGGAGTCGCCAGGTGAATGGTACAACCTCCCTGTGTTTGGCCTTTGTTCACCATCAGAAGTCAAAACTGAACTTGAAGTGCATCTCTGGGGAAATTCCCCAGTCGAGTCGCCAAAATGTTAGCACTCTGTAATTTGCCTAAGGCTGTTGAGGCAAACACAGAGGTAACCTCGAACCGCTTCGAGTCTTGGATCTAGCCCTCCAAGACTCAGAGAGGGATCTCTCTTTAATATTTAGCTTTGTTTGGGTAATAGGACTAATGTTAGGCTAGTTATAAAGCAAGAAAAATATAAAGTTTTTGATTTTGAGATGGTTACTTTGGGAAAGCAGGGAGAGCCATTGGGCACATGGGGTCTGCGATTAAAAGTGATTCACATACTAGATTTGGACAAGACTGTTACACAAGGCAAGGTAGCAGAAACATTGGATTGATTTAAGTTTAAATGGCGTGAATGAGAAGATAAATAGGTGAGGAAAAACTAGGCATAGGAGCAGTTAAGAATTCCTGCACTAAGCTTTAGGTGAGGAAAAAGACTGTCAAAGGAGCACTTAAGAATCCCTAAGCTAGTCTTTTGCAGAAAACATAAAGATCGTCAGAAGCCGAGAGGTAAAGTATACGATGATAAATTCTACCCCTATAACTTTCCTTCTGATAATTGGAACATAAAACAAATTGTGCAGAAAACAGGAAACACATTAACAAAGAAGGAAAACATCACCAATACCCCTACACAAGAATCCTGAGAACAACATGTACATCACTGGTATATCATTAAAAGTAATAGAGAAATATTCTCTGGCTGAACACAGCCATCACCCAGCAGAGAAAATAAAATCTCAGCTCTAGACCTCTCACACAGGTCGAGCCTCTCCCATTACAACCCAGTCGAACCCTCACTCTATCTTTTACAGCACTATATATAATAAAAACAAGCTTCAGCCCTTCAAGACTCAGGCCCTGCCTCTGCAGTCTAAGAATAGTAAATAGTTACAAAGATTGACATGTGTCAATTTGTCTCCTAGAACAATACAACAGTAAATTAAAAGGAAACTGTGTTTAGAAACTGCTGCTTTAGTTGTCTCAAATTTGCTGGGAGATTGTGGATGCTTGTCCCTCAAATCTGGGAGAGGATAGCCACTTGTCCTTTCGGTTGCTGGTCCTCTGCCCGGTAAAAGAAAAATACTCTGCCACCTCCCTCTAATTTCTACCTTGAAATCTGGATCTGTATCCTGTCGATTACTCCCTCAAACAAATCAAACAGCGAAGTAACTGAAAACTAGATGGGATATCTTGTTGCTTGACACCTGGAATTAGTTACTGGTTTGCTGGCAATGAGACTGAACGCTGGAAGGTTTTGTTGGATTTTGGCTGCCAGTTGTAAGATTGATGCCTTGAAACACTGATGCGTTGCCACCTGTGATTAGAAATGCTCTGCCACCTGCGAATGGTTACCTACATAGGAGGGCATCTGTCTGAGCTGGTCGAGTTCCCTATTTGACACTAACAAACCCCAACTGCACTCTTCACTATTCAACTAGATCCAACTGGGACAACACACTTGACTCTCCTCTAGAAATTCCCCATTGTCAACATCTCCAGCACTTGCCATTCCATGTAAAGAACCTGCACCTTTCGAGATTTCCTTTGCAATCAGGACTTGCATTCAAAACATAACATCCCTATGAAATTATCTGAGGAAGAGATGCTTCACTTCATTCTCACAGGAAGAAAAGATATTTATTTCGTCAAAATCAGCCCCAATCCAACTGGCCTTCAAATGAAATTGAAAATGAGTAATCACAACTATTTAATATTTTTCATATTGTGTTTAGGGTATAATAAATCTTTCTGGGCATTTCAATCCCGCTTAAAAACCATTTCTATGCACTGGCACCATCTCAAAGTTTTCAACAGTTCATGTTCAGGTTCTGGTTGATTTTGTCACTTGTAGGCGGAGACTCCTGGCTCTTCTGCTTCTCAAAAGTTTCAATTGCAGTTTGAAATTCATCAGTGCTTCCAACTGCTCGCATTGTGTAAATGTATACAGCTGCAACAAATCCAGCCAATCCTCATGCCACAATAATGTTTTTTGATCTAGAGGTCAAGCTTGTGAAGCTTCGGAATCCAGACATTTCTGCTTAACCTGGTCTGCCTCGTGTTTCTGGTGGATGCCACACCTTTTAGCATGGGAAACAGACTCTCAAAAGCTTCAAAAATAAGTCTTTGATCATCTTTAGATGGTGTAGAAGCCAAAAAAAAAAAAGATTGAGAAAGTGACTGTTATTTTCTGGAGTTCCTTGACGTTTATTATTTCCAGCAATATACTCAGGTTTGATGCCTCTAGTTTCCTATTGCTGAAATCAATCTCTTATACAGTTGCAGACTCAGCACCGTGACATCTTAATACCACCAATCGGAACTGGCATTTTGGGCATGCATGCAATTTTCTGCCTAAGGGAAAACAACCGAATTGGGAGCCTCTATAACACCATCAGGGATTTCAATCCCTCTTTTAGCAGGAAGACAGTGCACGAATAATGATTTGGGGCTTGCCAATGCCATCATAGATTCTTTAACCTGTAAGCCTTTAAAGCACTCAATACGATAAGAAGCTTGATCCCTCTGGCCCATACATCTGTATTTACAATATTTCCCCCCCCACTTACAACTTCTGCAGGATCATTTGCTATTTCAATTTTACTAATCCCTGCATCCTTACCTTCTCCACAGTTGCACGATCAGGTTCATATCTCTTGGGGAAAACACAAACAAAGTGAAATAAAACCACAACAGCCAGTAAAATCCATGAGTAAACAAAGCGAAATGGAACCACAACAGCCAGTAAAAGCCATGAGTGTAAAATGTTATTTCCATCTCCAACGTAAACAACCTTAACCCCTTCCAGTCCACCAAGATGTTCATCAATAGTAAGGGCATCAGCCATGGTTTGACGAGGATGGTTATAGTCAGACAGGCCATTGATAACAGGTACACTGCCATACTTCGCTGAATCAAGGATATCCTTATGAGAAAAACACGGGCCACAATATCACATTGTTTAGCTACCTGTACATTAACCTTGGATGACACATCAAAACTGTATCTGCACATAGTTATTGTCGTTGCTTGTCCCAATACCCTGACACCTCGACCTGGAAGCTCCTCTGCATAAGACGTCTTGCAACCGATTCAAACACTTGGCAGGGGTTTTTAAAACTATGCTTTATGTATTTTGTTGGCTCTATGTGGGAAATATCCCACATCCGCATGAAGAATGGATTATAAACCTTTACCTATTTGCGTGTTTGCCACATGGATTCGACGAAGCGAGCCCAAGCTCGAGCTCGAGCCTTGGGCGTTGGGGTTTGGTGTTTGTGCTGTGCTCTGGCGCTGCTTTAGTTTGTTGTTGGTGTATTGAATAGGTGTTGACTCTCGGTGTTGAGCTCTAGGAGGTTGGCCCGAGGCCAATGTATATTTTGCTAAACATTATGTTAATTTTTCAATAAACTCTGCATAAATGCCAAGGCCGAGGGGCCATTTTGAATTTTTTCCACATTCACCAAGTCTTTGCGAACAAAACAATTTTGTCTTTGCCCACCAGAACAAGACTTTTACCCTTTCAAACCAATCCACCATTCTTTTTGCTAGACAATACACCAAAACTCACTTTGAAGCTTGCGCGTAGGTATTCGTCTTAGGCTTGGTCAATGTCGAGTGTTTTCCGCCACGTTCGACATGCATCATGGGCGAACACATATGACTGAAAATGGTAAATATAATTCAGAACACTGATCCCCATAATTATGGGGTGATAACAGCAATTATGTTAGCACTCTGTAAATTTCCTAGAGGTTGAAAAGAGGAAATACACAAAGGTAACCTTAACCAACCGCTTTTAAAGCTAGGATCTAGCCCTTCCAGCTTCAGAGAGGGATCTCTCTATATAATTTAGCTTTGTTTGAATTAAGATATT